>CAJPEV010000875.1:0-88974 GCA_905338385.1 Darwinula stevensoni
GGGGGGGGGGGGGGGGGGGGGGGGGGGGGGGGGGGGGCAAGTGGGGCGGTCGCCCCGGGCGCCACAGTCAAAATAGCCTTTCAATAAAAATTTATTTAAAAGAAGCACAATTTCGGAAATTTTTTTCGTTTTGCCCATTTTGCCGCCCACTGGCAAAATGCCCATTTTGGCGATTTTGCGATTTTTTCCCGTTTGCCACCCTCAGTCCAGAGGGTGGCAAAACCGACGCAAATAGCATTTCTGGGGTAATAAAAAAAAACAAAACAATTTTACTATTGATATATATCCGGTATGACGCATGCTGGTAGCTCGGTTTACTTTACTCAGTCAAGTTCCAACACGAATCCTAACCCTTTTGTGAAAAAAGGCGGGGTTAAAATCGACACATCCAGTACTCTAGTAACGGTTCATGTCACATGCTCACAGCTTGCAGCAGGGAACACCAGTGTGACGAAATCCAGGAATATTTATAACGTCCATCATTGGTGGAGGAGGCGAGCTCCACACGCTCTGTACGCGTCTGATTAGACGCCCCACAACACACGAGGTGTCTCTTCAATCAGATCACCGAACAGGGCTGCTTGGCACCAATCAGATTTTTTCTCTCTCCATGACGTCATCGTTACAGCTTGACAAGTAAGATCAGTCCAACACAATAGGAGGGCAGGCATAGGCTCATTCTCAGCGGAGAAATGAAAGCAGTGCATGCAGCAGAGAAGTTTCACGAAATGTGTGGTTCCCTCCCAGTGGCGTAGCGAGGGGGACTTCAGCCCTCCCAAGTTAGGTTCAAGCCCCCCCCCCAACTCCGGTCTAAATGCATCCGTCACCCCCCCCACCGGGCGAGGAGAAGTAAGCCCCCCCATTGGCGAAACCCTGTCTACGCCACTGTTCCCTCCCCCCTACTTGGTAAGCAGGTACTTGCGAGAGAAGGTTAGCGAGGGGGGACCTCATCCAGACATTTAAGATTACAGACAAATACAGTATTATGATAGCTTAGAGCGTGGTAGGTTTTTCCAGTTCGATGGCAGCAGAAGAACGAGAGGGAACCAACTTAAGTTGCTAGAACCCCAGATGAGGCGTAGATTGCCACAGAATGTCTTTACTTGTACTTGAAAGCGTGGAATGCGTTAAGCGATGATGTGCCGTGCCCCATGACTAACATTAAGAGGCTTCATGCCTACATTGGCAAAACGAGGGAGCAGCATAGGCGTTAGCGACGAGACGGTAGGTGGCAATGCTCCCACAAAAATATTTATCTCCAAGAGGAGTAGGCCTATCTTATGATAATGTACGTTCGACTTCGACCCGGGACGTCCGAATGGGGGGCCTCTCGACGCCACTTATCAACCCTTGAACCCTTGAACCTTGAGCACGAAACCAAACTCATCTTCACCGTTGCCCTACTCATCACCTCAGGATTTGAGTAGATATTCAGGCCAGTCGACGTTAGCCTCCAACTCAACTCGGTCGGGTTGAAGCAACGATGGGAAACTCGGCGTCGGTTTCATGCGAAAAGGTCGGAAAAAAGGTAAAATTCTTTCTGCAAACATTCTTCCGGGAAATTTTTGTTCTATCTGAAAAATTCTTCCAAGTCATTGCATCTCTCCAGGTAACCGACGATTCCTTTTAGATGAAGAAACTCTTCCAACTCGATCCGGAAACAGTCGAGAAGAAACACGATTTCATGCAAACAGCAAGCGCCTTTGTTCGACTATTTCGAAAGAAGTGCTGCGTGTATTCGTCTTCCAAATGAGCATAAATGTCAATTTCTCTTATGTCTCAATGTAGTTGTCCTCGGTTTACAGTCACCTTAACGTTACTAACAGAGCAAGTGCAATTAGGGTTTCCACCCGTTCATAATTAGTATGGACAGTACATATACCTGATCCAATGTCCATACTGCAAACTGGTCCTAATATGGACACTGTTTTGTCCGTATTTTAAACTTGTTAAGACATTTTTTTACTTAATAAAGCTTAATAGCAGCTAATATCGTTATATTCCCTAAGTCAAAAGCAGTAGGCCACACTCAGTGTCGATTGGCGCCTTGGCTTAAGGTGGCTGTGGGTATATATTTGAATATTTGTCCATATTTTGTTAAATTCGAAGGTGGCAACCCCAAGTGCAATCATTATTTAAGAAACGCGAGGACACGCCTTGCTCTCCTTCATCCTGACAATGCACAGAAACGAAAGCGAAAGTAAGCGAGACAATAGTGCAGCCCCCCCCCCGACGCAATTCCGTCCACGTGTAAGAATTATAGTTTTCATGCACTGGGTCTGTCTCATATGGATTCCCCGCCTCGCAAATCGTGCTGCATGGAATATACATTGTCAAGTGAAAGCGTAAACATCCGCGCACAGAAGATGAATGGATTCAGGGCGGCATGTGACCTTCGATCTGTCGGGACAATCAGAAAGAACAGACCCCGGAATTTAAAACCCCCGTTTTATTGTCTTGTGAACTTATAAACTTTCGGATTGACGATTGGTGACGAGAGGCCACGCACGGAAAGAGGATGAGGCAATCCTAAATTTACTCTCCCTCTCCAAAATGGTGATCTCTGACCAATTCGCTATGCCGTCGGTAGATCGGTTTACCAGTTGGGGAATTAAAGGGCTGAAATGAAAACTGGCTTATCTGCAAAAAATCCGAGAAACTGATCGTTGGCGCATGAATCTTTCTCCTTTCTTTGAAGTTGATCTTTTGTGGAATTACGTAAAACATTGGCATACCACTTTTCTTCGCTTAAAAAAAAATCGGTCTCTAGAATATTCATTATTCCCCTTAGGAGCGTGAATAAAGAAAATTAAACATCTTTGCTGATGAACCAATTTTCCTTCCAGCCCTTCAATTTACCAGATGGTTATGTGACCGTCGGTGAATTGAACTTGAACACGAATTTTCCGCAGGACGAGAGCACGATACCATGCTGTGACCACGTGGTCACAGTGGTGGTGACAAGCCTGCCATCTGCCTACCTAGCAAGGCGCTAACTACAGTTACGTCACAGGACCTAAAAGTTTAGCAGCTCATTTGTGTTACGAGAAGCATGGCGCGTTGCAGGACATGTGATCCTGTGCGGTTCTTGGTGAGACCTTGGGTGAGGGTCCAGTACACTCTAGTATACTCCTTGTGATACAACAGTATGTAGCAGTCTAGTAAGGTTCTTTTTTCGTTCAAGCAATGATTTCAGGTGGGATGGGGACATTATTTGCTTTCGGGTCGGAAGAGCCTCCTTTTTAATGATTTCTGTCCTACTCGTATTTATTTGTATGCACGTGTATATATTTATTTGGAAGGAAAAACTTGCGCAAAGTCGCTACATTCCTTCTCTGTGAAGAGGTTATTCAGTCTACCACCGTTTTGAGGGAAAAAGTGACGGTACTTCTTTCTGCCGCCTCCCGCTTTTATCTTGTATCTTCAAAGGGTAGTGTTACAAGTGGTCAGCAAATGTTCTTGGGGGACGATCACGTAGGGGTTAATTAAAACCTAACATTAGGCCATCCAGGCTAGTTAAACGTAGGCTGACTGGCTTTGCGTGCAGGAATAGGCCTAGATATTGTTTATATTGCAAATAAAAGCCTGATTCCATCGGGCACTTTGATTAGTGATGTCAGGAAGTTGGATATGCCCTTGTAGAGTAGGCCTAACATGAATAAATCAAATAGGCTTCATAATTAAGGATTGACCTCTTGTTTTTTAATCAGTTGGACCTTGTAATAGGCATTCTCTGGCCAAGATCAGCAGAAATCTCTTACCCAGTATAGGGAAGGACCAGGAATGGAGAAGTCAAGAATGAGTAGATTGGGAAGGAATTTTTATATTGATATGTGGTGCCAGTGAAAGTTGCCATTATATTGGCCCAACATGAAGAGAGTGTCAGTGAGCACCAGATACATGTCGTAAGTGCAGCTGCAAACTTAAGCTTGGCCTACTGAGGAATGAGGAGATTGTGGTGTGGTAGCAATCTAGGCCTAAGATATACAGTACTGATAAGTAATTAGTGACTTCACAGATGGTGATCATGATGTCCTTTGCCCAGAAGCAGTTGAAGAAACTTGATGTGGTGCTCGGCCTAGTCTGGTGCATCAATGGCGAACATATATGGATTAGGGAACAGGTGCTGCCCAAAATTTGAGCCTGGACAAGGCATGGGAAGAGCCATTCATCAGCATTTCCACCACATGGTTATCCACTGCTCCCCTCCTTGGAGGTGTGCATGCGACAAGGACTTCGAATGCCTAGATCAGTTCCGACAGCATCTGGCTGTAAGTTGATGGTCTCAAACTCAAATAGTTTCTCAGAACTTGACCTTTTCCAGCTCTTTGTCCCGCTGGGTGGGCCATTGGTCATAGTGGCCAAAAAAAAAGGACCAGAAATGGTTAAGGGATTGCATGTAGCATCAAGTTCTTATAACCCTGCTTGGTATCAATGAATTGCAGTTGATTTAACATAGGATCCTCCTCTTGATAGGACTCACACGGAGGAGCATATTTCTGCCATCACTGCCCCAGAAAATTCAGGAACAAAGGGACTCTCATGGTCCATCTTCGGGTCTTCCATCGACAGAGAAATGCAACAGAGGTTCATGCAAGACTCCAAGAAAATAAGGGCAACAGCATCAATGAAGTAAGAGAATGAAGAAGTCACTTCAAGAAAGTGATCTGAGTGAATGCCTGATGGGTAGTTATTGTCTAGGGAAAGTGAGCACATCCAGTATGCATTTCCCTTATAAGTGGTATGTTTTTACTAATTAATTCCAGTATCATGTTGCTGATTATTAACCCCATATTAATATTAACCAGGTTGTTGATGTTTACCTCCAGGCTGAAACAGTGTCCTGGTATGTGCTTAATTCAAGCTTGTTTCAGTAGAGTTATAAGGCTTGATTTGTATATTACCAGTTTTATCCAACAACTTGTGCTTAATAGCATCATTTGTGTTCCCCCTTTTTCATCTCAGTAGGCATGACCCTTTCCTGGTGTGATAACTGTATGGATTACTGGCAACTCTTTGACATCTTTTTGGATGCCTTTTGACTGGTAAGTATTGTTTTCCATAGTACTTTGTTCTTTTTTTGTACTTGGATTGTTATTGAGATATGATGTAGTGTTTATGAATGATATACAAGTGCTCATTTGAATTTGCCATTTCTTAAGGCTGCATCTTCAGCCATACAGCCAAACTACCCGTCTCCAGAGGCTACAACCTCCAACAGGTGAGTTAGTGTTCTTGCTGGCCTCTATATTCTTGTCATATGCTTTGCCTTGTGACATGCCAAACTTTTTTTGCAGTGAGAATCTTGGGAGCATGGATGGAAACCCTGTTTGCAGTCTCTGCAATGCAATATGGGTTGGAGATGAGGCACACCCATGCAGCAGTCAGGGTGCAAAGGTTGTCTGGCCATGCTCCACATGTAAAAAGAAATTCACCAGTCGCAACTTCCTTCGCAACCACCTTCGCCTTCATACAGGTTGCCTCATGTGCTCTATGCATGATTCACTAACCTACACCAAAAGAATAGATCATATAAACCATATTATGAGATGAAAGTGAGCAATGTGACCATGATAAATACCACACAGGTGTGAAAAAGTCATTACTAAATTAAACAGAGAGAGAGAGAGAGATGCAGAAATCAAGAAGGTTCAAAGCAGTGTTCATTTTTTCTTTTATTATGAATCCTGACATTGCCTGATGTCATTTCATAGGTGAGACCCCATACCGTTGTGAGATCTGCAGTCGGGGCTTCACCTTCCAGCAGTCATACCACAAGCACCGTCTCTATCATTCTGAGGAGCGACCACATAGGTGCGACCAGTGTCCTAAGGCCTTTCGGGAGATCTCAACCCTTCACAACCATAAGCGAATACATACAGGTAAGGATCATCTGAGCTGTGCATTGAAGTTCATATGTAAGTTTTTCAAGAATTATGTTTCATCTGGGAATAGGAGCATGTGTGCATAGGTAGGGGCTTGCTTGGAAGTCTTTTGACATTCCTTCCTTCCTGTTTTGCTTCCCCTGTTTATGATATTCAAAAGGGATGTCACAGGGAAGTCTCACTTGTTTTCATTTCTCATATAAACTATAGTGAGCCTGTGATTCCTTGTCTTATGTATGCTATGGAAACTCCAAGATCTTTCCTCTATATCCACATAGAAGTCCATGAACAAGCACGAGCTAATGACCTCCTCAGATTTTTAAATTTATTCAGTATGCTCCAGAGGATTGGCTTCAAGAGAAGGCTGAAGCTCTTTTTTTTTTTATCCAGGGGAGAAGCCTTATTCATGTGAAGATTGTGGAAAGCGCTTCCGGCAACGTGTTGGCTACATTGTTCATAGAAGGATTCACACAAATGAGAGGCCATATCAGTGCACAGCCTGTGGGCGACATTTCCGATACAAAGTCAGTGCTGTTTCTCTTGTCTCTCTACAAATGGAAAAATTCATTTAATAGAGTTCATGTCATTAGTAAAATAATGAATTGTGACTAAATGGTGAAAAGAATCCATATTATATTCGTACAAATCAAAAAAGGAATTTATCCAGCAAATTGGCATTCACACATAAGTCTACTTTTTCTACTGGCCATGTCCATTATTTCTTTTCTTAAGTAACTTTTTTTTCATACAGAGTTGTGCAGGTACCATTATTTTTGAAAAATTTTATTTTTTCATTCAGTCCTCTAAGTTCTGTATTCCTTTTTTTTTGGTATTTGAGGTTTTCATATTTTCACTTTTGAATAGTGTCCGCAAAATTAGGCTGCCTTACAAATTGTCCATTAACACATTGACTGCCCCATTGCAAAAACAAAAGTATTTCTTTTTAGATGGCTTTTCCATTTCAGGCTAATTGGGCAACCCCAGGGAGTAAAAAGTACACTCATCAGAATGTATAGGGTTGTTATAAAGAAACCACCCAACTCTGTTTGACTATACCTTATAAGGGAACTGTTGGTTGTAACTAGGGCTGTACTAGTGGCAACATTTGGCTGGTGGGCTGATTATTTCCTCATAATCATCGGCTGGTGCCAGTGCTAATTGTGGCCTGTAGAAGAAATTGCCTATAAACTCAAATAGGCCTAATCGGAAGCCAAGTGATACGTATCAGTAGGCCTCCTTGAAACAATAGAGACCACTTTTGGTCCTGTCCAGCCTGTCTGTCTCTCAATGCTTCTGTCCATGGTTAGTTTGCTACCCATTGCTGCAGCTTAGAGCTTTTAGTGACACATCCCATGCAAAAGCACAACGTAAATGGAGACGCAATGATTTCCCATTCTTTGCCACTACTTTCCTCTGCTGCTTCCTGTAATACAGCAGTAACATAATCTGATTGATATTTTTGCCTGGGAGAGGCTGGCAGGAGTGGCTTTCAATGTGTCAGGAGGGCCGGCACCAAGGCGTGTTCACACCCTCGTGTAATTTTTTTTGCTTTGCCTGTCCTTTGGGCACCGGCACCGTTGCCATAGGCTGATGGTGTTGATTGTGCAACACCAGTGTCCGATACCGGTTTTACCTGTTACATCGGTACAGCCCTAGTTGTAACTGATATTTGACAGAGAAGCTGGTGGGCCTAAATAGTTTCTAGCATGTCCTCCAAATGATAGTGTTTATTGATATGGAGTGCTGTTGTTGCATATATGCAATAGCGAACAGGTACTAATTATGTCTGGTAATTATTTACAACATTCAAGGTAATGTGCCTTAGGTCACTCATCATGTAACAACATGTCACATTAATTTGGTGTTAAGAACTGGATGTGAAACACAGTGACAGTGATAATGTTTTGCTTACCTACTCTGAAGGTTGTCATAAAAGATTAGAATGTTACCATCCCAGTGAATGTAATTCATGCAGCTTTCTCCTAACATGTGCACAGGTTGACTGCAACAGTGAGAATGGATGATAATCATCCTTGGATATTGATTTGATGATTGGTATTATGTATATTCCCCTCTTTAATGCATATACAACCACAATGCCTCCTATCTACATATTTCACCATCTGGCAGGTATGAAAAAACTTATTGGCCAATCAACCTCTTGATGATGAATCAGATCAGCTGCATCCTGCAGTCCCTTCAGAAGTTATGACCCAACAAAGTTGGATGGTATCTTTATGACAACCTTGTACTTGAAATAGTGAATATAATCTTACCATTAGGATTGCATGAGCCACCCAAGAGGTTCATGAGAAGCATGTCAATATTCTGCAGAGGCTCCCACTGTAACATGAAACTGCTTGTCCTCATGCTAGTTTTGCATCAGTTAGAGAGAATTAAAAGATGCCATGAACCAATGGTTGGTCATTGGGCAGTAAATATGTTGAAAAGAGCTAATTCCTTGATGATATGAAGAGTGAAGTGAATTATGTCCCACATATTTGCTCTATGTGGCTCTCTACTCATTTAAAAGAGGAGAGTTTTCATTTAGGTAACACTCCACTCCCACAAGTGTTTGGCTGTGTCCAAAGGGAACTCAGAGTCATCCCACCGGGTTATGGAACCTCATCCAATCACGTTTGGGATGCTAGAATTTCCAGAGCAGAGCACAGTGGATCGCATTGTCTTTGAACAAGCTTCACGCCTCCTTGCCCTTGAACTTGCTCCTGATTCACTAAGGTCATTTTCGTGATTTTCACAGCTACACTAACCATCAGGGCAGTGGTGCTCATGTCCTTATGTGCTGATTCAATTAATCAATGCATATATATATGCATAGCATTCTTGGAATGTTTGAATAAAGGGCTGTGATGAAAATTTGTTGTGGGTTTTTTCTTTTGGGCGTTCTGAGTGTCCAGTGGGTTGTGCCCATAGGCTTGCCTAGGGCAGGGCAGCATGGGTGTCCAGTGAGTTCTTCACTACTGGGATTGCCTCTTGAGGCAACTGAGCCTAATTAGTGACCCAAAAGCCATCTTAAGGTACTTGACCACATCAGCAAAATTCCTTTATATCATGCCTCTTGATGCATGTGAAACATGATGATATCTTCCTGATTCTGGAGAAGTCCACATCTTTCCTCATGGTTTGTGTCTCTTCTGGGTGATAAAACAGGTGTCTGCACTTCCATTATCAATTGATTTCCTTCCTCATCAGATCTGAACTGCCAGGCATTAGTGACGTGGAACAAGGATGCAACCTTGGGTGTTAGCCACACTCCTCCTCTGCAGCTATGGCTTCTTCAAGGAACTCCGACCCTCAGAACCCTTCATCACAGAGTATCTTCTTGGTGATTGGTTCAACTTTACTGAAACCCAGGTCAGGGGCATCCAAAGTGCTTGTAAACCAAATTTTTTCCTCCTATTATTGTGATGATATTATCCAGATGGGAGAGAATGTTATTGTCATGCATGTATTCTGGAGGAAAATTTGGGAGTCAGGAGAACTTACCCAGAAAGTGCTTCCATCATTTTATCAGAAATAAGTGCTTAACCAAATTGACCTAATCTCAGGTACCTCATCTGGTCGCATTGCAAATGAACCCATGGTAGGGGAATATTCAAATGCATAGGATAACATTTTTACCTGAAGGGGACCTGGCAAACCTGAGAAAATCAGCATTGAAATTAATTATAAAAATTTTTGCAGAAAATGTGTCAAATCTGACCCTCCTATTGCCTTTGCTGTAGCCTCATCAATAAATACCTGGCTTTTGATCTGAAAATCTGACAGATCTACCAAGATGTGTACCCAGTGTGGACATATTCATACTTGGCCACCCTGCCAGTAGTGTTCGCTGTGACTGACTACTTCCGCTACAAGCCAGTGATCATCCTGGAGGGGATTGCCTATGTGGCCACCTACATCATGCTCATCCTAGGCAACTCTATCCGCATCATGCAGGTCTTCCTCCCTCCCAATCCTCCATGGCACATCTCATTTTTCTCTGTTCTTATATGGCAACAGCCTTTCTCTGTGTTTAATGAATTTATTTATACTTCCAATCTTTCTTATTTACACCTAATGGAAACCAGGTTGGGACATGCTACTGGTTGTTAACCTGAGCCTGATGTGGCACATGCAAGTAAAATAGTTTTGGGTCATGAGAATTACTATAAAGCACTTTCCTTAAAGTTCAATTTTTTGTCTTTTCAAATTGTGTTTGGAAATGATTAATCAAAGAATCATTTTCTGATTTTCGCTCCAGATAGAAATAGTTTTATTGCTATTTTTATTGGCATGTATCTGCAAAAATGCATTGAGTTCAATGCTATTAAAAATATTGCATCAGATTCTTCCTTCATAATTCTGTTAATTTTATTTGCATTTCATCTCCTGGCTTGTGAACTTGTGATGAGAAATCCTTACTGAAATCCTCAGATGGTGGAGTTCACTTATGGCATAGCATCTTCTACTGAGGTGGCCTACTACACCTACATCTATGCCAAGGTGGAGAAGGACCAGTACCAGAAGGTGACATCATACACTCGATCTGCATTCTTGACAGGACGGTTTGCTTCGGGTGCTATGAGTCAGATCCTCACATCCACAGGGGCCATGGACTTCTATGAGCTAAACTTTTTCACCTTTGTCAGCATGGTGATCTGCCTGGGGATTGCATTTGCCCTTCCATCTGTGGAGTCCAGCATTTATTTCCATCGACAGCAGCGCATCCGAGAGGTTGAGACTGGCACAACAGTTAAAGGTCAGTGCTGAATTGAGGATGGAATGATATTTATCTCAACTTTTTGAACCAGTGAGCCAATTTATTATGTTAATCTATTGAATCAAATAAATATGTTATTACAATTAAAAAAGTTATTGAATTATAATTTGCCCAATATTTCCTTAGAAGACCTTTTTCCTTCAATGTCCTTCAGTGTCTTGCAAAAGAGCTATAAGTAAATACTTTGTATTGTGATTGGAATCCATTGAGTTGCTTGGACAAGGCAATGGTTTCTGCATGGCCTGGCCTGGCCTGGCCATTATTGAAGAGGAAGAAAAACAACTGAAAATATATATGATGAATTAAAGCCATAAATGAGCCCACAGAGTGCATCTGTACCTCTTCAACCTTCCATTGCCACAAACTGGAAGAGTGAGAGAATCATAGCCTTCAACATGATTTTTAAAATTAGAGCACTTTAAACTGCCTTTTAACAGGTTTATTGCTGTTTTCATATCCAGTACAAGTGGTGCAATGAGAAAAACATCCATGTATTCTCTTAGAAGGTACTCCAAGGCAGGAATCAGGACAAGAAGAACCAACCAAGTGCTATCAGGCTTTTGGGTTCATCTGGGAGGACTTGCGCTATGCATTCACACGTTGGGACATCATCAAGTGGTCTGTTTGGTGGGCATTTGGGACATGTGGGAACTATCAGGTTGGGAACTTCATCCAACCACTCTGGGAAACAATCCAGCCATACAATGCCACTCAGGGACAGATCTACAATGGAGGTGTTGAGGCTGCTTCCACCCTTTCTGGTTAGTGGCAGCCTTTCCTTTTTATTTTTGAGCTTAATCTACATAAAGATAGTCTTTTTTATGAGTCAGACTGACACAGCTGTGATTGAATTGGAGTTTCCAAGAAGTCACAGTCTAGATCATGCCTAATAGGTATATTATCTGTCTGACAAAGATTTCTCTGTCTGAATGTGAAAAATACAGTTAGAAGGACTGTGCACTAATTGAGTCTAAACATGGGCCTGCTCTCACAAACTGAAAGGATGGTCATTAAATTAAATAAATGAAATTAAACCGTAAATTGATTTTGACATCAAACTATTCCTTTTCCAGATACTCTACTTCTTAAACTTGGAACCCCCATGATCAACAAGCTGCTTGGAATGGATAGGACACAACTGTGGATTGTAAATGGGATCAATATAGAAATCAAAATATGCAAATATAGGGTCTCCCAAAAGTCACTTTACACTTGACACTGGGTACATTTCAAGTATTTGAAAAATATGCTATTTATTTATAATCTCTTATTTATTATTTATCCTTTTCCCTCTAATCCTAATCTAATAAATGATAAATTATAAATGAATTTCAAGCATGTGAAACATTATATTGTCAAGCACAAAGTGACTTTTGGGTTGGTATACATATTCACTATTCTAATGCTGAATTTACATCCATAAGATGTATGTATTGCATGTTTTAGGCAAAGTTCACTGATGAAAATTTAGAGTTAAATAAAAATATTTTTTGTAAATCATGATTTAAATTAACTTTCTTTATTTGGTTCTTGGATGATCGTTTTTCAAATCCAGTTATTTGTGGCAAGACTGATACTTTGAATTCAATACTTATTCATTTTCAAGGATTAGATATCAATTAAATCTGAAATAGTAAGCATAATATATATTTTTGTTGACAGTAGAAGTTACTGTGATTCAGAATCTCCATGGGAAGATGTTTATTTTCCTTTTAGGTTCTGGTTGGATATTGTGGACTGCATTCTCCTCTCACTGTCAAACTTTTTATTTCATGCATTTATATCACACATGCTTTAATTTTTCCATTCAAGCACATCTTCTAAGTACTTTATAATTTAATTTTTATTTTTCAACTCTCTAAACAGTAGGCATGAACACTATGTTCTCTTGGAAGGACTCATGGAAATAAGAAATATCTCTTTAGCATAAAGGAACACTAATTCTTTACTTTCATCCTGCCTCACTGGCCTCATTCTTGCTCCATGGCTATTATTAATATTATCAGTTATTTTTATGGGACCAGGAGGGATAAAAAAAATGAATGGAATGAGTGGGACTAAGCCTCTTGACAGCATAAATAGGCAGGCGCCAGGACAAAAGGTAGCAGAAGTCTCAAGTATCAGGCAGGAACCAGAGGAGGTTACATTGGAGATGGTTAGACTGATACTTTAAAGTTACACTTACATAATATACATTTATACATCCATTACCAGAACCCAGTACCCTCCCGACAATGAATAATGAAGGAGACTTCTAGAAAAGCACTGTGCAGCAGAAAATACAAGAATATCAACAGGTTTAAATTTTTTTTCAAAATCTGATGTGAATAATAAAAAGGATTGGTAAAGGCTACTACCTTTATACATGAAAATCTGTGATTGGGTTTCTTTAGCACTTAATGCTCTGATGTGTGTGCTCTACTTTCTGCAGCTGCAGCAATTGCATTTGCTGTGGGGTATGTAACTCTGAATTGGGGCTTGATTGGGGACCTGGTCCTGGGGATTGTATCCTTGCTGGAGGCAACTATGCTAGGGCTGATGTCCCAAACGCAGAACATCTGGGTCGCCTACATTGGCTATGTTGTTGTTCGCATGTCCTATCAGGTCATGATCACCATCATCAGGTCTGCTCCTTTTTCTCCTCTTAGAGCCTCGCATCTTGTTTTTAATGTTACAACATCTTGCCTGCTTGTCTTGTGACACTCTGCTTGTTACACCTTCCCTCCAGTCATATTCTGGGATTTGGATTCATATACTGCTGTGAAAACGATTTTAATTCTATTATAAAGATCTTTCAAGAGGTTAATGTATCAAAATTGTTATTAGAGACTAATGGGAGCTTACCTGCAATAGTCTATTTTTTAAAACTTGGATTTGGTATGAAGCATTAATGGCCCCATTCCATATTCCACTATTAGAAAAATTAAATGAATTGCAAGTAGTGTTGTATTGTATCCAATGACATATTAATTTTTCATATCTGCTACTATGCCACTCCAATAAACTAAGAAAATACGGTTGACAAAAAGTGTATTTTTGGATGTCAAACAGCTTCCAAGTGGCGAAGGAGATCCTGCCAGACAGTTATGGTTTGATCTTCGGTGTGAACACATTTGTGGCGCTTGTTCTTCAAACCCTGCTCACTGTGATTGTTGTTGAAGACATTGGATTTGCCCTCCTCCCTCGCGAGCAGGTATCATACCACCGTCTGCCTTTTTTTTTTAAAACAATTTTGTACTTGCTGGTCTTATGGTGTTTCATCTTTGTCAGAGAGAAGTATATGCAATTGATTATAATCATTGCTGAAATTCTCCAGCTTGAAACAAATTCCTATTAAGACTAAACTTTCAGGCAACAGCCTTCAAAGGATTAGCATCTACATTACATGTGTCGTGTCTTTGTACAGTACATCTTGTAAAAGTAATTGATGGTGACTGTAAGTGTTGAATAGGAAAAAACATTCTTATCTTTCACAGTTCATGGCATACTGCTTTTACTTTTCGGCATTGGGTGGGCTATTCTTCCTCATGGGGACATACACAGTGGGAAAGCACTGGTGTGGCAGGAACAGCAGAAGCTCATCCCCATCCTGGGACCACCCTCCGTCACTCCTCTCAGCAAGGCATCTCACCTCAGACCACAAGACAGGGGACATAGCCCTTGCCCAGACCACTGAGCCAAGAACTGACGAGAGTGGAGTTAATTAAAAGAGATGTATCTGTATTTGTTAGGTATTCAGGTAGGGGTTCAGGCTTGGATGTGATCCATGACGAGCATTAACCATATTGTTTTGTTTGTTTTTTTTTCAGTATTATTATTTGGGTAACTCAGTCATATTTGTTATCTTGTTGCTGAATTTTTCTCTGTTTTTTACCATTCATCATGAGCATTCCTGAAATAGACTGTTCAAGGACCTTCTCATGCATGGTCTGAAATTTCCCATGTAAAATTGAGTTTATATCTACTTACTATGGGAGGGGAATCTTCCATCAAAACAATGTCAAAATTTTCCTGAAAATTGGGTGAACATGTCTTGTCTCTGCTTATGACACTTTACCTCTTAGAGATTTAGTATAATCTTTGTTTTTGTGTACAGGCTTTGCACAAAGCCTTTAAACTTGCCAGTCAGTAAACATGCCAAAGCCAGTACAAGATTATAGCTTATGTTTGTGTGATATTACAGGTCTGCAATTTCTCTGGTCATCTGCTCTTTTCTAAGATTCATGCCAAGAACACATTTTTCAGCATCAAAGTATTATTGTTATAAAAACTAGGCCATGAATTCTGTGATACAGAAATCACAATTTAGGTGCTATTTTGAACAGGATAAAAGAGTTCCACATTGGGTAAGGCCTTGAGCAAAAATCGAACCACCTTGTTAGGCATCTTGCAATTTTACAATATCTGTGCATTTTGTATTTTCTGTGATGGATCAAAGTAGGATTGAATTGTTTGATTTGTTTAAGTCTGTAGACACAATGGTTCACCAGCTTTTGAATGTTCTGTGACCCAGCTTCCGTGGAACCTTCCCTGTGCTCCTAGTCAAAATAGTATATTTTTGTGAACCGTGGTTTTGAAATAGAGGTTCATATTAATGAAGCCTGCTGTTGTTCCCACTATGTTGCTTGAAGTTGAGTACCGGGGTGGCCCAGTTGCTGCCTGGAGGAGTGACTTCCTCCCTCCTTTTGGTCCCTCATTTGCATTGACTAAAAGTGACTGTTGCTTTTTTCATAATTGACTACCTCACCTGCATTGGTCATCCCCATGCATTGATCTAAATGTTCAGTGAACAAAAAGTTAAAGAAGGATTATGAATAATGAGCAGAAAGCAAAAACACATTTAACACTTTTCTCAACCATCAATGTTGAGATGCTGATTGTGGAAGCATTTATGAAAAATTCTTAAACTGAAGTTGGTGTAGGGTGGGATATATGGAAGAGGAGTTTGATGAGCCATTGAGAATTTTTCCATTTTGATACCTGGAAATGGATGTTTTGTAATCTTACATATTGCAATTGGACTGTGTGGAAAACAACAGGTATTATATGGGAAGGAACTACAATATTTTGTTTTGTTCATAGTCCTATATATTCCAACTCAGAAAATTTTCCAAATTTTCTCCTGTCAGGCACCATAATTTCTGCCCCACCCCCACCCCCTAAATATGATAGCATAGCTCATGTGTTGATAGGCCTGCACAAAGGCACGTATTGGGTATTGAGGATGGGCAATTCAAACTCACGAGAGGGGGAGGTAATGGAAACTGTGTAAGGTGGAGCAGTCAACCAAGCCTTGAACAATGGGGGTGGGTTCTTCTTTCTTTGCTTTTCATTTGCTATGTCATTTGATTTTCACTAGCTAAGCTGTTTTCTTTTGACTCCCCAAACCACAAAACATACTTGCAACAAGCAAGTGGGAATTTTTACAGGCTTGATATAGTTGTATGGAGAACAGGGGCTAAGACATGCATTGGATATACAATTATGGTTGTTTCTGGATGTGCTTGTTGAGGATAACCAATGGTTCATTTGAGAGATAAAAATCTGTGTATTTCAGTGATGGACCTGTCCCAAGTTTTATTAAGGACTGTGGTTCTTCCTTTCTCCTGTACTAGTTTCTCCTGGTCCTGAGTAACCCTTCCAGGTCTGCTAATCAACTGCTATTCGCACAGTGACATGGCAGCAGTGTTAAAGAAGCGAGCCCTGGCCCAGTATAGTCAGGTGGTAGAAGAAACAGAGGAAGTCAGTCCTCCAAAACGGCTGCGCCTGGTGAAGAGGCCAGAGGGAGATCGAGGGGTGCTCTCAGTCAAGGATCTCCTTGCAGCATTCTCTGCTGCTCCTGCCCCAACAGATGCCATCAAGCTTCTCCTTCATATCTCTCACTCACTTCCCTCCATGTCTGTGAGTACTTAATTTCATTCACTTCAATGTGTGTTTCATTGATTATGCCCTGGTTAACTCTGACCACCAATGAGAGAAAATTTTTGAAAAAAGTCCCCTCATACCAAAAAAAGCTTAAATTTGTAGAAATGCCCCTTCAATTCTATATTTTCAAATTTGAAAGACGTATACAACTTTACACAATTATACATTGTCTGCTCTCTAAGTTTTCACCTTTTTTTTTTAGTGAGGCCTGGAGTTGAAAGTTTTGCTGCTGTTTTATGAATTTTAGCATCAAGCAGATGTGAAACTCTGCTTTCAAAACCACAACAAACATTTTTCCTCAAAACAACCAGTATATTTGTCCCAGTAGCCTTTTTTTTCCCCTTCAAAGCAACTGCCCCTGCCGAAGCATAGGAGAGTTTGAGGGAAACCTAAGTGAAGACACTAGGAAAGGCAAAGGTTGATGAGTCAATAAAGAAAATTACCATGTCATCAAATTTGTGATAGCTGGGCATGCACTTGCCCATACAATACATTTCCTAAAATCTAAGTAAGTCAGGATGATGAGCTGAGAGCTCATAATAGCAAGGCTTTAATATCACAGAGGAAAAGGCATCATCATCATAAGTTATTTACTTCTTTTTTTTTTGCAGAAGGAGGAATTGTCTGAGGTGGATGGGCATCTGTTGAGATGCTATGCAGATCAGGGGAAAGATGTGCGCAAATGCATAATCTCTGTCCTTGCCCGTATTGGAGCCCACCCACTTGCAGAACCCAAGGTTTGCCTGGTTTTGGTTTACCTTTTTCAAGGACTTTTTGTGGCATTTCGACCTGTCTTCCATCTTGGCTGTACTGAAAAAATTTTTCATATCACTTGAAAGCTCCAGGAATGCTGATTTGTTAGAAACTCAATTTAAATCAAAGTGTGGTGAAGGACTATCTTCCCTTAAGAAATAGGAGTTGAGAGTTGATCATAGTTCCCAGACACAGGAAAACCTTGAAGGGTCTAGAAAGTTTCCCCACATTAAAAAAAATTAAGGCTGTCAATCGACTAAAAAATGTGATAGATTAATTGCGAGCCATTTAGTCGATTAATCAGTTGATTAATCTAATTTTCATAGATCCCTTAGTTCCTCCTTGAATCATGACCTAGACATTGGTAATGATTCTGCTTGTGTCATGCCCAACTCCTAGGTGAGCCTCAGGGAGTGACTCTAGGCGATGCAGTCGCTAACACAGCAGTTACTATCCATACATAACACTAGTTCATCCTACATGTGACACGTTCCGATCAGATAGAAATTAGTTACAACTTAGACAGATAAATCATGGAACGTAAGGAAAGAAGTACACTGAGGCCCTTTGCCATTTAGTCAATCCATAGCAAAAGGATGCAAAAATGTAACCTAAATGATTGGATGTATACAGTGACATTTCATTATGCTGAGATTTAAAGATTCATTAACGATTTTTGGGCAACACAGGATGGAAGAGCAAAAATAGGAGCAAACAAGGAAAAGGAGAGGGTTTCACACTTTCCTTTCCGTTTCTCCCTCAGCTCTCCTCCTCTCTTAGTTACTTTCCGGGGACTCCCACAGAGCTTTGTTGGTGCACTTAGACGTACACCTTGCACTCCCCAGTCTTTACATGATCCTCTATCTCGCCACTCCTGTCCCATGTCCCTGCTTAACCCCCCTCTTCCTTCTGTGCTTACCCTTGCAGCTTCATTGCAACTTTCTTCCCCCATTCCCATCCAGTGACTTTTCAGTCACTCTGCCCTAGGCTGCTGTTACCTTAGCCTGACGCGCAAGACCCGCAAGGCTATGCATTTAAAGCCCGTAGGTTAGGCAGAAGGACACTGTACGTGTACCAGTACACTTGCGGATGTGAAGGGTCAGGAAGTTTCTTTTTGGAATAGTCTAAAAGCGATGGCTTTGATTTGTGTTCCCTTTTTTCCAAAAATAGTAAGTCATTTTTAAGGAAGAGTGAGCAGTGCAAAAACGACTACCTTCTATAAGCCATCATTGCATTTCATTTCTATGATAAAGCATTCGTTGTCGGTTATTTTGCAAAACTATGAACTACACAGTAAAGATATCAGGTGAAAAAGAGGCATTCAGGGGGAGATTAGGGGTCGATTAAAATTGGATTAATTCTGACTAATTTTTTTAATTGCGATTAATACTTTAATAGATTAATTGGTCGATTAATCTAATCGAATTGACAGCCCTAAAAAAAAATTACGAAATTATGACAATTTTCCATAGGAAGAAGTTTAAAAAATGTGTTAAGTCCAAGCAGACCCTTTGGGAAATTGAATTTAATCATTATGAGAGAAACTTGGCAATCCAGGCAGTGGTGGAGAGGGTAGTGGGAATGGTGAAGAAGGAAAAATGGAAGAAGGTGAAGGCAGCAGGTCTGCGCACGCTCCATGCCTTTGGCTCTGCTCTCCAGCTGGAGCATCCCAAACTCCGACTCAAGATCCTCCTTGCTGCCAAACAGGTTCTGTGCTTGATGTCTTCAAACTTTGCAATATATCTATTTTCCCCCATTCTTCCTTCCTGCATGTTATGTTCTGTTTCTCATAGTCTAGAAATGGTATAGTCTTTCTCAATGTATATATTTTGATTTTTTTGCCAAGGGCGGGCGGCTATAGTGAAAAGTATTTTTTTGCTGAGGTTATAGGCATATTGCGATGGGACACAACTTTCTTAACACCCTGTATAATAAATTTGGGTATATGAAAGCTTTTAACATTTCAGGGTCATTGTTTTTTTTCTTCACTCTCTCTTCATATGCTATGACTTTTCTGTACTGTCCTTAATTCAAACAAGTTTTGTTAATCAGGTTTCTTGTTTTTGTGCTTATCATAGCATTTAATTTAATTTCAGTTATTTTTCAGAAAGGTCACACACACACCATAATTTTCTTTGAACCTGTGGTACTGGTGAGATCACCATTGCTCTAAAATGCCATAAAATTCTCTGACTCCTTTCAGCAGTTAAATGAAAAAAGTTAATTTTCATTTTGGCAGGAATGCATCTGTCCCTTTCCTCTATTGATTTCAATGGATAAACCTTTTATGAATCCTTTTATGAATATTTATGGTTTTCTGACTGTCCCTCATTTTTTTAATTGCCATATTTTCATGGATGCTATTTGTCTTTTTCTGTAGAAGAATCAAATACCATATGTTGTTTACAACCTGCTATGGATGTGTTGAGTTTACAGAACAAAAATTAAGAAATTGACATAATTTACATGTAGAAAGAACTGGAAAAATAAAATTTTTCGTGATATTATGACTTGCATTGTATGTCAAACAGAATAGTAATTTGCAGATGAACTCCTGAAAAAGCTATACCCTTTCAAAGATATGCATAAACCTCATGAGCACCATTTGTTTGTGTTGTCTGTGCCTGCCTGGTTTGCTTTTCCTGAAAACGTGTAAGCAACATATTTTTTGCTGGATATTTTTGTTTCATGGTTTTTATAGGCATTAAGTGAGGGTCATCATGCAGTACAGAGTGAGGCACTGAGGATTATTGGGCAACTGAGTGGCCCATCTGAAAGTGGAAGCATTAAGTTGGCATCACTCCATACACAGAATCAGGATCCTCGTGTCCGTACTGCTGCTTACCAAGCACTTGTGAGTTTTTGTCACTTGAAAGTGGTGCATTTGTAAATCTTGGTGAATCAAATCCCAATTTATATTTAAATAGGGCTGATTTTGAATTTATCTCCCAATGTTTCAGAGTGCCTACAAGAAGTTGAGACACTGATTCTTTCAGTTTCAATACTGAAAAAGAATTTGAAATCATGTTCTGTTATTTTTCTTTGTGAGATGCATTTCCCTCAATCTCGTTGGAAGCATGAACTTTCATTCAGCAGTTTTATTTGCCTTGAAACAGCCATGAAATCAGCACCTCCCTCTTTTTCTTAGTTGGACATGAACCATAGAGGAGTGAAATTGGATCCAGGAATGTACAACAGGGTATCATCAGGGTTGAAAGACGACTATGAGCAAGTGCGCAAGATGGCCCTCCATGTAGTCTTCACCATCAGTCAAGCACATCCTGAACAGTATGTGCCAAAAAGGATGCTTTACTCTGGTAAAAAAGGAGTCCTTTAGGATGGCAAGGAGAGAAAGCTGAACCTAAATTTGCACAAATGGTTTTCTGTGATTTTGCATGACTCATTCTAGAACATGTTCCCAGGTCTTGGGAATTTTAAGGTATTGCTGTATTAAATATTTCCAGTGGCTTTGTCAGCTTCAATTTTACAAGATCGGACTACATTAGTCCCTGTGTTGCAATGTCATATGAAATGACCTATCCAGGCCAAAATTCAACAAAATTTGATGCCTTGCCATGTTTTACCACATTACCAGTGCAGTGCCACTGTCAGGAAACCCAGAGTCAACAATCCGCCTAGCTGATGATGCTTTTGCCCTCATCTGTAACGGTATCAATGACCTGTCAGTGGAAGTGCGAGCACTGTCAGCTGAGCTCCTTGGCCATATGCGGCGTGTCTCTCAGCCTTTCCTTGACCAGACACTTGACAAGAAGCTCATGTCTGACATGCGGGTATGTTTGCTCCCTCGTACTTTTCTTCCTCATTGTGATGAGATTCTGTGTTTGGAAAAAATATTTTCACTCTACCTTTGCTTTTTTTTATATGTTGTTATTGAGTCATTCCAGCTCAAATAATCAAATAATAGTAGTGCATCCAACAGGGATTTGCTTGAAAAAAAATTCCATAGTTGCCTCTGAGTTATGAAAATATTTCCAATTTGTAGTACACTAGCTGAGTGGTTCTTGAGATATGCCTCACAAATGTTTGCCTTCATAAGGAAAGGTGACTCCCTGGATCAAATCGCTATCTTTGGCCATTCTTGATCTAGGAAAGTGTTTTTCACCTGGATGTAGCTGAACTTGAAGTTTCCTATGAACTTTTCTGTATCTATTACCAAAAAATTAAGTGACTTTAATTTTAAGCAAAAAACACTCTTTGTAGATCAATTTGGATGAATATAACCCTTTTACCCATGGAGTTACTTTCCCCCTAGGCCAAACTTTTCAGCAGTGTCTCTCAAGAACCTTTCTAACCTTTCTTTGCATTAACTTCTTTTTTTTTTTTACTGAGGGAGGCAACATGTGTATTTTTTCAAGTAAATCTGTCAGAGACATAAACAAAGCTCTTAAAATTTTATCATTTGAATTGTAATGCCTCTGTTCTCTCTGTCAATGCTCCATGATTGCCTACTTATGGAATATTATCAAGGGAACTTGTGACATAGACAAAACTAGGGGAAAATTGCACCATCAATCAATTGAGCCCTGAAAGAAGATGGTTTTTTTGTGGGTTGGCAGAGGAAGAAGTCTGCTCATGAGCGTCAGAGGGAGATGCAGAGCAGCGGTGAATGGTCTTCAGGACAGCGGTGGGCTGATGATGCTCCAAAGGATAACCTAGACTCTGAATCCATCACCCTCATGAACATTGGGGCGTGTGGGGCATTTGTACACGGCCTCGAGGATGAATGCATGGGTTGGTTCCTCCTGTTCTATTTGTGATTCCAATTCCCATTTTAGTTGGTTTCCACAAGCTTTTTATGAGTCTTATTTCCTGATATTCCCAACCGTCACTGATAGTCCTGTCCACTGTTGAATTGGGCTTGCCCAGCTCCTATTTTGCCCCTCTGTTGTAGATTAAAGCCCAACAAAAGACTGAAATTTTTGGCCAGATAAGTAGTCCCAAAAATGGAATTCAAACCCTGGAAAAAAAAAAAGCCTCTTAAGCATTTCTGTGAATCCTGTCTATCATAGCCTTCTGCTGCAAAAGGCTTGTGTTGCTACTTTTGATTCCTCTGTTTTTATATGCTTTCATTTCCATTCCACATTTTATGGAAATAACTTTCTAGGATTTTTCATATTTTATCATCCAGCATCCATTCCATCATCATGGTCTCACTGAGATTATGAATGGAATTACAGATTCATACAAGTACCATCAGTGCCACATGCTATTAAAACAGATGAACAGTGAGAAAATAACAGGGTTTGACAAAGCCTTTGTCTGATGCAGCGGTGCGGATGCAGAGCATCGACTCCCTGACAGCCCTGGCACTGCAGTCACCCTCATTTGCTCTCCAATCCATTGATTTCCTTGTGGACATGTTCAATGATGAAATCGAAGCTGTGCGTGTGAAGGCCATTGCGGGACTCCAACAAATTGCCAACTTCATTGTCCTTCGGGAGGACCAGCTAGACACCGTACTTGCTGCCCTTGAGGTCACCTAAACCATTTCTCCATTTTGTGCTTCTTTTGCAGCATACAAAAGCAATCACTTTCAACCAGAAAGAAAATGTACCAGTTAACAAAAAAGTTTTACCAATTTTCACTAAGTTATTTAAATATTTTGAAGCTTAAATATTGGAATGGTTTGAAGTGAACAGAAGTCATCTGGCAGATTATTTGCCAGGTGAAGGTGAGATTTGAGATATGACTGTTTTTTAACCACCCTGCTTATTATGAGAAAATGGTACCTCAGGGATTTAAAGTGAATTTAATTTTCATCATAATGGACCAGGTTTTGCAAACTTTCCAGAGACCCTGTTTGGCCTAAGTTGTCTTATACTTTTTAAATTTCAAAAGCATGATTTACTCCATTACCACTTGTCTGGTAGTTGGCCTCTTCAGAATCTTTTCAGTATTTCCAAAGGTTTGATCAAGGAGAGATGTGCTGAGAATGGCCCTACTTTCTCTGTGACCTTTTATTAGTTATTCTTTTCATTGACATCCAAGTAGAAAGTATCAGGTGATGATTGGTTAAATTTTTGTCTCACCCTAGTTAGTCTTTTTTAAATATTCATTTAAGTTTTGCTATGCAAAATTCTGATCCCTGCATCCAGTGAAAAGTGAGTGATTGATGTGTAGGACTTCTCACTGGATGTACGGGAAGGGCTTCACCAGCTCCTGGCAACATGTCGGCTGTCAACCAAGACCTGCATGCGCACATGTGTTGATGCCCTCCTTGACAACCTCCGACGATACCCTCAGGTATACCCTGATACTATTTTATCCATTATGCTCTCATCCTTTTCATTGATGCTCTCAGATTTTTATTATTTGTACCTCCCTATTTCCTCATTTGACAGGATCGCCGATCCCTGTGGAGGTGCTTCAGGGACTTGGGAACCCATCACCCAGAGCTGGTCCTCATGTTAGTTCCTGAGTTCCTCATGATACATCCGTTCTTTGATTCACCTGAGCATGACCTCCAGGACCAAGGGTGTATCCTTTCCATTGCATTATGATGCAGGACTCACATCCTTGGGGGGGGGGGGGGGCTGCTGGATTGCAGAAACTCTCCTCCTGTATGGGTTTTTCCTTCATTTTTCTCCCATTTTTCTTCTGCCACCTTCTCCATCCCTTCCATGGTAGTGATGAACATGCATTAATGAGGGGTGAGCCTGGCTGAAGGAAATGTACTTGTTCATTGTTACTTGGGAGAGTGGCAGGGATTACTGGGGAGCTTATTGTTTCAGGTGTAATCCCTGGATTGGAAAACATGTAATTTAAGCACAACATGCTTGCCAGCTTTGCAGGGGACTCTGACATACTTCCAATTCATCTTTAATGTGAGCCGCTGCCATCACCATAAGTTGTGAATGTGCAACAATTCTTATTACTTTGCCAAAAAGTAAGTTATCTGGTCCAAATTTAGTCAGGTGAAAGTCAATATGCACAAGCTTGCTTGTATGTAATTAAGAAAAAATCAGCAGTTGCTAGAAGACATAGACCTATTATTAACTCACATGGAAGGGTATTTATAAAAATTTAAGGGAGTTTCTGCATAGCTGTGCCCTTTACTTGTCAAACCAATCATTGCTTACTGAACAAGTTTTTTTTTTTTTAACTGTAATATTTCTCAAGTATAAGTATACATAAGAAATTTATGGTTGAGAAGTATCACATTTGAAGTTGAGATGTTCAGGGGAATATTGTCACATACTTCTGGCTTTCATGATATGAAACTGCACTATTAAATTTAAAGCATTAATTCCTTTGGGAACTGAGTCAATTTTCTGGTTGATATGGTATACTGCTTGCTGCTGTGCTGATACTTTGTTCAAGTGTTTGGGTGTATCTGTATCTTTTTTCTTAATTTTCATGCCATTTTTAGTCTAAGTCATTTGGGCAAACTCATTTGGGACTCAAGATCAAAGCAAAATGCACTGTCAATTTTTTATGATGGAAAAAGGCTTTTTTTTAATATCTACTATGTCTTTATGGGACTGGCAATTTATTGCTTGGAATAATTTTGCCCAAATAAGTCAAACCAGCCCCTTACAGCGTGTATCTAGCTCCTTAATTTTCTTATTCTCAGAACTGAGGGAAGTGTTTCAAGGCAAGGTTTTAATAAGCATACCTGCTGCATTATCAGCAGTTTTTCTGTGAATGAAACATCCCCTGGGATTGGTTTCTTGGGGGCATTGAAATGCTGCCCAAGTGATGGATAAAATTTGTGGACTCAAGGGCTTGTATGTTGAGAAAGAAACAAAATCAAGTCAATAAATATGTTACTTCAGTTTCAGTATTGCTTAATCTGGGAACCTTTAAATTGCTCCTTGTAGATGTTCCATGAAAGAATATGTTAGATAAGATTGCAACTTAGACATTGACCTGATACCTCCTTCCTTGATGAGTGGGATCTTATCAGATATCTGCATCTTGATCTTGATCTTCAATGCTGCACGGGACTGTCCCACCATGTTCCCCCTCTTGGAGGACTATTGCCTCCGCCACTACCATTATCTCCGGGACTCTATGCCCCACCTTGTGCCCCCTCTCAAGGTATTTCCTCTTTTACCTTTTCAGTTGTTTTCTATTGAGTGACATATTCTGCCTATGCACACTAAGTACACTGGCCTAATGTAAAATCTGCCAGACCTCTGGATGTTGATGGAGCATTGTCCCAAAGATATGAAGGCAGAGAGGACTTACTTTCCTTGACAGGAAACCCTGATGGATACTTCTAAAAATAAGCCATTAGGAGCTAGTGCTTTCAGTCCAGGATATTAGTCTTCATGTAATCTCCTCGTAATGGGATATGTTAAAGTCACCTGTCAGTGCCTGTGTGTTCTGCCATGACCATGTGCTCAGCATGCTGCCATATCTTGCACATTCTCTGAGGATTTACATCCTATTTTGTATGATATAGTGGTATGCATAAAATAGATGCAGAAAGAAACATGAAAAGAATGCTGGAAGAAAGTTTAGGACCTGGGGCCAGGCTGTACTGGAATGAGATAAACATGCACAATAGACCTGAAATATATATATATACAGGGTGTTCATATTTAAACGCAACATAGGAACCTTTTTGCCACCTGTTTGTGGAGTTCAGAGTGTGACTTATAGCTCACCTGGTTGCATATCTGGAAGGATGAAACCTATCCCTGGTGTTTCCTTGCAGATATGCAACCCATTGGGCCTTATAGCGTTTGCCAAACTTCACCTACCAACAGCAAAATATTCCCTATGTTGTGTTTAAATATGAACCCCCTGTATATATGGTCACCTACAGAACTCCAGGCCATTGATCGAGCAACCAGAAAACTCCTGACCATGCATCACACCCACCATCCGAAGGCTGCTGCTGAAAGACTCTACCTTCTGAGATGCAAAGGAGGGAACCGATTTAACTCGAGTCCCTCTATAAGCGGACAACGTGCGAAGTCACCAGGTTCATTGAAAGGAAGCAGGGACGACTCATTTCCATCCTGAGAGAATGCGATGCCCTAAAGAAATCTCACTCCATCCAGGGAAATGCCAGCCGCTTCCGAAACACACTCCATCATGATGATGACTGTGACACAACGGATGTGAAGACAGCAGACCAAATACAAAGAGAGGCTTGATGGGAGGAGAAACCACTTCATGGCCAGCATCCCAAGATCATGGATAAACCATTAATCGACTCAGACTTCAGCTATAACTGGCTGAAGAAAGGGCTGTTGAATGCCAAGACAAAGAGCAACATCCTAGCCATTCAGGACCAGTGCATTAGAACTCGTAACTACGAGAAGCACATCCTGAAGCTGGATGTGGAAGACTGCTGCAGATGCTGTCATGGACCACCCAAAACGGTTCACCACCTCCTTAGTGCCTGCCCCAAACTAGCCCTGAGGGAGTACTTGTACAGGCATGACCAGGTGTGCAAATATGTGCACTGGTGTGTCTGCAAGCAAGCCGGCCTGGATGTCCCAGAGAAGTGGTATGAACACCAGCCACAGTCTGTAGTAGAGAACGCCTCCACCAAGGTACTCTGGGACAGCCCATAATTACGGACCGCACCATAAGCTATAATAGGCCAGACCTCATGATCTATAAGAAGGAGAAGAAGACCACCCTCTTCATAGATGTGAGCATCCCAACTGATAATAACCTCCAAGAGAAGACCAGGGAGAAGCTGGAGAAATACTCAGAACTGAAAGTGGAAGTAGAATGGTTGTGTGGAATGAAGGCAACCATCATTCTGATCATCATCAGCACAACTGGTGTCAGCCTGAAGGACCTCAAGGGACATGTTAGGAAGCTAGAGTGTGAAATATCACTCGATATCCTCCAGCATACAGCAATCTTGGGCACAGCCAACATCCTCCGCTGTGTCCTTCAGAATTAAGCGAGTATGCGGTCTGGGATGTCCATGTTACACATAATTGGAAAAGCTGTCTTTATCTGACTTTCCAGTGATATGCAAATTTATTTTATCACAGAATGCAATTATGAATAGACAGGGGAAGACTATGGTACCTTTGTTACTGATGTACTATCTTTGGTTGTGTCAATTGTGTAAAATTTCTTCTGTGCAAATATCAAGGACATTCTCACTGTAAAATACACCTTATAAAAAATATAAAAAAAACTAAGCATTCAAGAAACAGCAGGCAGGGCAAACCCTTCCTTTTCATTGGGTGCCCTATTGAAACTCCTGAAAGAGTTTTCATGTATTTTACATCAAAGGAGGCAGAGGGAGCTTTCCAGGGATGTAGAATTAATCATGATCTTGGCTTAGAACCTTTCAGCTTCAAATAAGAAAAGAGGTTACATTCACTCAAGAAGCCCATGAGAGCACTGTCTTTTTTTTGGAATAAGATAGTATCTCTTTCAATGCATGTCAACTTTTCTTGCATCATCACTACTGACAACATAGCTGTGCTGTTGGTGTATCAAGAGAATCAATGTGAATTTTATACTTCTTTCTAGATAACATTGTATCCTTGATCATCAATTCAACTACTTGTTCCTTTTTCCCTTGATTTTGCTGGATTGCTCAATCAATGGGTTTTCATTCATATGCTGTTTCACCTATCATTCATAATGATGCTACATTCAATTCTCAATGAATTTTGGATGGGCTGGCAGGTGGACCAGAAGGATCTTTCAGGTGTGAAGAGTTCATCTGGAGGAGGAGGAGGAAGCATAACAGAGAAGGAAGTACCCACCCCACACACACAGGAATTCCTCAAGCAAGTGCTAGAGCGGGTGGCTGTGGGGGGAGGGACTCGGGGTTGGAGGCGGATCCTGGAGACAGGGATCCAGGACCTGGGAAAGCTGGCTGAGATGGAGCCCTCACTCACCTCTTCTGCCAACCTTGTCATCGCCTTCTTCAGATCTCAGCTCCTCATGGACAAGGTCTGCATGACATGGAAGACTTCATTTTTATTAATTGTATTGATAATTTTTTTTTTACTGCTGTCTACTTTCAATTTATGTTATTAAAGTCACTTTGATGCCTCTGGCCAAGCAGTCAGAAATTTATTGTCTTAATTATCCAATTGAACAACTTGGTTCTTTTTTTTTTTGTCAGGTCCTGGCAGAGAAGATGTGGATGTCAGGTGAGGACAGCCTGGGATCCAATGTCTCCTCAGCCACTGTCCTCAGTGAGCTCCTTCAGCTGCAACTCAGGCATGGACCAAGTTTTTGCATTTCTTCTCTGTTCCAATACAGCATAGATCCAGGTTTTCCTACTATAGAGCCTTCTGTGACAGAATTATTATTCCAGGAATTTGATTAAGAACTCTATATTGTACTGTACTCTCACTTTTATTATATGCATTGCTGTGTCAAGAAGACTTTCAACCTTTTTCCAAATTCATCCTATAAGTGTGTGTTTGAGAACAAGGCATAAGTTTATGTGTAAGGTTTTGTATGAGGTTACTTGTATGTACAAAGGAAGTTTTTGTTTTAGCTAGGTCAGTAAATGTCTAAACATTGTGCTTTTGGTGTCAGCTCTTCTCAGATGTACCCAGTAGAGATCAGATGAACCCTAAATACTTTGGTTTGATTCTGCTGAAGTTCAGAAGATTTTGGAATCAGTTTGATTCAGTTGGATGTTCAAGTTCAAAGTTCAGCTCACATTTCTGTTCCGTCTGATTAGGCCTGTTGAAAAGGTCAGGTATGTTGGGACTGAAATACAGTAAGCATGGGTTGCAGCAAAAAGCCCTCAAGTAGGCATTTGCATGTTATGTTTCAAAAATCATTATATTAAAAGGTATTCTGCATCTTTTGTTGAAGCAATGCAGTCCACAAGCTGAATAAGCCCTCTTTGAATGGGGTGAAAGGGCTAGTGTAGCTAATTACTCCTGGGCCTATAAGACAGGGAGACATCCATGCCTTTTGTTTTCAGAATGTAGGTGAATCATTGCTGGAAGTAGCATCTGCAGAGTTGAAGTTGAGCTGTATTTCATATTCTCTACTCTCAAATTAATTTGATAGTAGAGAATATGAAATACATTTTGATGCATGATTTGATCAGATTCGTTTGAGGATCATGAATCAGGAGTAGAAATGCCAACTGTTTTGACAAATGGTGAACAAGGTTCTGGAAGGCAAGAACTGCCTTTGATGGAAAGTGAACGGCAGTCACAATGACTTGTCAATTCCAACAGTTATAGGAGTTGCAAATCACACCCTGTCATTCTTACTTTTAAAATAATAAATGAAAAAACAAGCCCACTTGCCTATTATTGTGGGTTCAGTTAAAGTTCAGGTTCAACAAAATTGGGTTTGGGTTCAGTTCAATTTGGGTTCGAATCTAATATTTTATTCCAAGTAAGATTTCCAACTGTTTCAAGTTGGAAACATTTTGCAGTTTTTACTTTGTCTTGGGCATTCCTTGTGAAACCAGCTTTTAAACTTGTAATTTTGACTCTTTCCATTGAAATTTCGAAGTGGTTCTGGGGGAGTTTCATTTGGAATTCCCCATGATTCACAATTGATTCCAAATACAATTGGAATCATGTGCACATTCGTTGAAGTTTCCAGTCAGAAATATTGTATGATTCTGTCATGAAATGATTTCAAATGTAGGCATCCCTATACAGGAAAACTTCATTAATTCGAAATCCAGGGGACCAAAAAATTCCGACTTAAAAATAAGTGGGTTCGAATTATCCGGTTTGGCCATTGTTATTGTGTAATACTGTACTGTAAACATTTCATGCGTAGTAAAGGAAATACCTGGTTTTCAATTGTTGTATTTGCACTGCTGCAATTGCACATAAAAAATTGCCAACAGTAATTAACACATATATTAATGAGTGATGTCACGTCAGGTGGAAAAAAAATTTGAATCGTGTCATGCAATACCTTTTGCTTTTATTCTTATTTTTAGTCTTCGATTTTTCTTTCTTGTCCACTTCACAAATAACTTCCAATCTCTGTGAAATACTTAACTCGTTGTACTTCCTCTTGCTCGCCATGGCATATTCACCCCCGTTTCACTCACAACACCGAGAGAGAGAGAGGCTGTGCTGCCACAATGCAAAGTTTTTTGACTGAAGGTCGTACAAGGTGTAAATGAGATAGGTACGTGTAGAGGGGGAGATTTAGTGAAGGGGGCATTAGTCTATATTTAGAATTCTTCTGAATAGAAAAATGAAGTTTCCAAGGCAATTTGCTAGCTTTGCAGCTATTTAAAGTGCGAGGTTTGAGACAGGTCATCTGTAGGTCGTAGGGAAAAGTGCCCGTCGACGTAAACGAACACGTTTCTGAGTTTATAGCTCGTGGAACCAGAAAATGCCTTCGAATTTCATAGTATCCATATTTCGAATTATCCATACTATGAAGCATACAAATCTATCCTCTCAGACGGGGAACGTATATGACTTCGAAGTATCCGATACTTCGAACTATCAGATATCGAATTAACGAGGTTTACTGTATAATCTACTTGAGCATTGCTTAAGGTTCAATTTTTTTATTTATCAAATTCACAATTTCAAGAGAAATCCGAAAACTGCAACGGAGCACACTTAGATCGAAGATATTACTTAGAAATGCAGTATTCTATAGGAACCAGCTAGGTCATATTGGGAACTCGTTCTAGCTATCCCTATTTATTTGATTCCTCAATTTTCTCATCAGCCTATATTCATACTCCGATTGGGATTTTACTGGGTCTAGTTATTTCCAGCTGTATCATAGCAGTCCAGTTGGAACCATCTGAATTGCTACTTTGGGAATTTTTTTTTTTTAAGATAATGCATTTCTTAAATGTGACATGTATCCTTCTAAAACATCAGACAATTAACAGGGCTCCTTCAATAAGACAAGCGTTCCATCATTGTATAAATGTGTTTGATGCTTTCAGGTTGGAGCACAAGTTCCAGGGCCTGTGCAGGTCGGAGGAGGCATCAGTTTGGGAGCAGGGACTCCGCTGCTCCGTCCTTTCCACTCTTGCATCCCTCCACAGCAAGAGGGCTTCTGTCGATGTCCTCCTCTCTGCCCTCAATGTGAAGCTGCAGCGACTCATCGAGTAAGTCGAGTGAAAGTTAGTAATGCTATGCCTTGGTTGTAACCAAGAGGATTTATTTCTTCTCTGGGGCAATGCACTCCTACTTTCCATGTAGGTAAATTATTTCCAAGGTTTCCACTTTGGCCAGACCCTTGACTGACATCCATAATGGTTGAAATGAATCATCGATGATATCGAATTTAATTGCTATAAAGTCGAGGGAAGAAATAGAGCCCGTTCTAATTCCTCCTGTCAACTGTTATTAATCCAGACTTAAGCGGTTTTGTCTCGATAAAGAGCTCGTCCGTATTAAAACCGTTTGAATGACCTCATACATTTTTTTCTGGCGTAGAGAACTTCACTCCCAGAGTACTGCAAAATGTCATCGATTATTCTTTCTTTTTCATGACAATGAAATCACTGACACATTCTCTTTAACCAGCGCATTTTTTTTCGCTTTGTTTCACACTCGCTCCTGATGGAAAGGAAATAGGAAGAAGTCCAGGCTCTAAAGCTATTTGAGATTGGAGAGGAGAGAGGTGACTGCAAAAAGTGAGAGAAAGTCTGAATGACGGGAGCAATTACCCTTGCCCCTTACCTTATTCCCGGAAACAGGGGAGATAGAGGGAGATAAGAGTCTTACGCCTGTCGCTTTCTCATTCCTGGTGTGGGGGGAATTGAAGATGAGGGAAAGAGACCGGGAACGCTTTTCTTCATTCGTTTTCTATCTCTTTTGCTAGGTCTAAGAAAAATGACTCAGGGGGAAAAGAGGCCTCCCCTCCCAAAAAAAAAAAAAATAATAATAATAATAATAATAAATAAATAAAATGCAAAAGCGAATGTCACCCAAGATGAAAGCATGAAAAAGTAACTTCAGGGCTTGCGTTTACGCGCAGATGCGCGTCCTATACGCACAAAATTCTGAAGGGACGCACAACAGAAAAACATTGGGGTCCCAGGGACGCGCGGGAAAGTTCTAGATTTTCTGACTGGTTTTCAGACCAGTTGGCAGTTGCCTCTTAGAACCGTGCCTAAATAAACCCGTGCGCAACCTTATTACTGACAGGAAGGGGGGGGAGTCCTTGCCGAGGAAGGTGCGCGACGTGAAAGTGATGAGAGCGGCGCATGATGCATTGTGTTCACGCGTTCATGACGTATTTCCCTTCGTTTCAATTTAGACTTCAGGGCGGTTTGGGCCAACACTCTTTTCGTTCAGTTACAAGCGGAAAATGTACGATGTTAGTTTGTTCGAATCACACGTTGGCATGCGTTCAGATGATCCTGAACATGGGCCTAGTGGCGCATAAAGAAAGGTATCAACAGCGTAGGTATAAATTTTAAACGAAGGTGATGTCATCGTTCCACTTAGGGCGCACAGAGAAGGGAAGATTGCCGTAGGCTTTGACCTAGTCAAACTGAAGGGAAAGAGATGGACGTGGGCGATTATGAAAATGGGCAGCATGTGAACCATAAATCACAACGAAGAAAAAAATATTTAAAAAATGGAAAAAGGCGTAGGTCAAAATGTATTCCTGGCTTTCCTATAGAGATGGAAGAGCTTCCTGTGATTTCTGCTCAAATGCAAATAAGAAAAATCCCCACTCAGCATCTGGCAGTTGTAATAAGCAGAAGTTTGCAATTTGAAATTTTGAAGATGCCTTAGGGATATTTGTTAAAGAGAAAATGTTGGAAGTAGTCTAAAGGTGCTGGATTGAATATCATGCTTTTGGTCATGTTAAATCAAAGAAAAAACATTGGCTCTGGGATTTGAAACTTTTTGTGCAACTTTGCAAGATTTCATCATGCTTCAATTGTGATGGGACCCCCAAATTTTTCTGAGTGACCCTTTCTTATAAGACTCTCAAGTCCTGAGGACCCTTAAGGCAAGAAAATTAGCACAAGCCCTGTCAATAAGAAATTTACAGGTCTGTGTGATGAAGGCCATCTGGTATTTTGACTGGGGTGGGAATAGGGGATCATACTCAACTGAGAAAGAGAGAGAGAGAGTAAGAGGACTAAGGGCAACACCATTTTAAAATTTCATGCTGATTCTAGAAGCAAGAGTTTCATCAGTTGGGTTGATATTTTATGGCTCTTTTCCCAGACAAAGAAGACTCTTGCATTTGTCTGGCTGAGCAACCTGAGCTCTAGATCCACAAGGTCATTGCTTCCAGTGGTTGAAATAATCAAGCAGGAGTTCCTTTATTTGAGAATTGAAACTGCAAGATCATGAGTAGTCTTTTAGTTGATGAGTAAAGTTTGGGAAGTGTTTTGTGGAAGTCATAGTGAGAAATGTTGGAAGAGAAGCTGTTTGATCACTTGCATTTTGTAGATTGCATATACTGAAGTCATTCCAGCTAGGTTTGAAAGAACAGGTAGTTACTGGCTTGGTAGAGAAGTACAGAGGACATAGGAAAGTGCTCACAAATTATGGATTGTCATTGAAAGAAAGTATGTAGCTTGAGAACATTAAGTTTTTTGTGGCTGAGTTAAGGGTAAATGGGGATGAGTAGATGAATACAGTTGTGCTAACCATGCCAATGAGTCACTGGTGGTTGATTCATGTCCAACATTGGTGAAAATGTCCAAAGAAAGTTTCTTGTTAAGGAAGTGAATGAGAAGGCAATGTAGATTAACCCTTTGCAGTCCTATTATTTTTAAGTTTTGCAGGCCAAAAAGTCCAATTTTTTACACTGTTTTTTATTGAAATAGGTTCAAATGAGGTTTTATTATTTCTATTTCAGTTGAGTAATTTCTAACCATCTGATGAAGTAAAAATAATGCCTATGAACATGCAAAGAATAGCACTGTTCCATTGAGCAAAATTATCATAACGCGACAACTTTGACCCAATTTCATCTTGGGGATGAGGTTGGACTACAAAAGGTTAATGGGTATTTAGCCTATTAATGCATTCAGTGAGCTAAAACTTTTCAAGTTTTAGCTCACTGGATAGCTAGTAAAGGAGCATTAGAATGGCTTTTAGAAGCCATGAGATAGGTTGGACATCAGAAAAATGTTTAAACTTCAAGTAAATTTTAATTACATGACAAGTGGAAATGCAATCATGGAGTAGGAGATAAGAACTCTGGGTAAATTAAATTGGAAAAGCTTAAAGCTTCTATTGCAGGTTCCTGAACAAGAAGCTACCCCCTCCCTCTTGATTTTTAAAATCCTACACTGGATTTTTCTCTCTTGCAGGTGTTTTTGTCTCACTTATAGGACAAGACATCATTGTAATTCTCCTCACATCTACGCTGGAAGTGTCAATCCTTCAAACATTTAGCTCCATATAGGCTTTGTTTTGTCTCCAACAGAGGACCAGCATTGCTGAAATCCCCAGTGTTGTTTCAGGTGTTTCTGCCTTGCTTAGGTATTCCATGGGAGGTCATCAAGAGTTAGGAATGAAGAGTTAAAGGCAACTATTGCAGGTTTATGAAGAAGAAGGTAATCACGGTTCTTTTAATACCCTTACAGGAATTTTTTTTGCCTTGCAGGTCTTCTGCATTTGTGGTCACCAATCATCTATCACCTACCTCTTAATTTCTCAAGATCCCACACAGAATTTTTCCCCCTTGAGAAAACCAGACATTTGTCATCACCCACCTTACTTTCCAAAGTTTTCCACTTTGCAGGTATGTTTTCTTGTTGACAGAACACATTTTTGAAATTCCCCTTTCCATAATTTCATGTTATATACTACGTTTTGCCATCCTTTTACATGTAGGTTTTGTTTTCTTTTCAAACTGAGGACACTCATCACCAAAATATCATTTTTGTCCATCCAGGTTTTTCTGCCCTGGGAAGATATTTAAGTAAGATTTATCAAGAGATGCCAATATACAGATGAAGGCTTCTGTTGCAGGTTATGCAAAAGAACCTATCACCCCACTTTTTTTCAAATCCTATTCAGAACTATTCTCTCCCTTGACAGCATTTGTGGATTGGTGGTTGCCCAACATCCTGTGTCATCCACATGCAGTTTTTTTTTATGATGGACAGGTCCATGCATCACTTATACTTTTCTTTTGGCACAAACAGGTTCTTCTACTTGAGAAATGTATATGGTCCCATTTCATCCTTTTTAATCCTAGGTTGTTTTTTTGTATTAGAGGACAGGCATTACTGAAATTCCCAAGTTCTTCATTCCAGGATTTTCTGTCCTGAGAGGAGATTTATCTGAGGGTAATCAAGGATTAGAAATGAAGAGCTAATGGCAACTGTTACAGGTTTATGAAGAAGAAGCTATCACCCCTCTTTCATTCCATGAATTCCCATTCCAATTTCCATGCAGGATTTTTTTCCCTTGCCAGCACTTCTACATTTGTGGTCACCCATCATGTTGTCATCAGTTTTTTTTTCCTCAATGACAGGTCCACACATCACCAGTATTTCCATTCTGATCATTACAGGTTCTTACTCATTTGTTCCCATTTCATCCTTCTTGTTCCACATGGGTTTTGTTTCCTTTCCTAACAGAGAGGATTGGCATTGTCAGAATCCACAATTTGTTCCTTTCAGGTTTTTATGGCTTAAGAAGATATTAACTTGGAAATGGCAAAGAAGTAGGAATGAATTTTGCCTGTTTAATAGGTTTCCTTTTACTTCTCACAGATTCCATTCCATTGAAAGGGTAGAGGGATCTCTTTCCTCCAGCAGAGGTGAATAATAATGCAACTGTATCACAGAGGTGAGTCTTCCAAACAGCATCCTTTATATGGTGGATGCGAAACAAAATTTTTACATCAAAGTGTATCACCAATGATGCACTTGACAGGCAACATGTTAAGTTATACATTTTTCTTGGGACTATTGAAGTAATGGATTTAGTCAAAATTTGAGGAATGTGAATGGTGAATTATGACTTTGAAGAGAGTCTATGAGAGAATTTGAGCCACTGAACAGTTAGTGTGCTGGTGGGGGAATGACATGCAAGGGCTGAAAACCCTAATTTATAGGATTTCTGAATAAGAAAATTTTCCCTTAGGTTCTACACTGTGTAAATCTGTCTCTTGAAAAAATGAATTACATACTTGTAATTTGCTAGACATGATATTCATATTTTCCCCCTCAAGTTTCTGTTTTCTTTTGGTAATATTTGTGTAACATCTACCTGATTTTAAAATAAATTTCCTGTAGGTCTAGTAATCACTTATTTCTGCAGTTCCCATTCCTGATCTAGATCATCTGTTAGAATTGAATTCATTTTAGATAGCAATTCCAAAAATGTACTTGTGAATTCAATGCCCCCATTTCTATGCATTAAGCTTCATGAAAATAGGATGACCTAGCTTTTATGTTACAGGTGAACTGTTTGGCAGAGGGATTTGGTCTTTTTTGAGATTACATACATATGATCTCACTACTGCAGGAATTATTCTTCAATCTGGTTTGTTAAATTACTTTTTCTTTCTAGTTTGCAATATGGCATGTTCTGCCTGCTTTAGCATATCAGTGATTTTCCTATTTCACATGAAATGACTTGAATGAATTTTGTGAGGCTTTTGCTTTTAAACTTTTTTTTTCTTGTGGATGTGTTGGTTTTGCTATTTCTGAATGACTTTTCACATGAATCAGCAATGGTGTTGGCTTCAAAGTGCCTTTCATAATCAAACTACCATTTCCAGCTATATACCTTTATTGATGGTATATCATTATATACCTCTATACCTTTAAGATGTCATGGGTGAGCTCACCTTATAATCTGTAGGCAGTAAACCTTCCCCTCTCTCTACTCAGTTTTGTGTTAGCATTTGCCCAGTTGATGTTGGTTTCCTGTTTCCATTTCAAGTTCATTTCATTGCTTGACTTTTTATTACCCATTATCTACTTGTGTTTCAAAATTGGGACATTCAAAAATTGTGTCCTTTGTTTTATAGCAAACACTATACATTTTAAAAATGTAAACACAGCAAAGCCTGATTACCGTAACCATATTTCATTCTCTAGGAAAACATTGGAAATTATCCCATAAGTGGGTTTTTCATGAGCAATATCTTGAGAAAACCTATAATGTAGGTTGTCCAGATTGGTATGTGAACTACCCCCCAACATATCAGCTAGATGGAGACTTTGGGCATGTCCAGTTCTTATTAGAATCTGAAGAGATGTAGCAGGATTCATTTTAAGAAAATAACATTCTTGATATCCTGCCCCATTTTCCCAATACATGACTTAAACTGTTACCTCTTTTGTTAGAATAAATCTGGATGAGAAATTTGGAAGTGTGATGAAGATAGAAGTTTCATTCTGGTGTCACTTTAAGTGTGAAGTTTTCTTGCAAATGGTACAGGAATCTAACTTGAAAGAAACACAAAGAAGTTCTGCTTTTTACCAACTTGATCAATTTTTATGAGGCATGTTGAAAGGAAAGTTTGAAATGAATTTTCTTTAAATTGTTTGATTATTAATGCTGAAAGAACCATAGAAAACAAACACAAATTTTTTAAATTAATATAAATTATTGAAGTAAATATAAAATTTGATATTATTCTAGTATTAAATCAAGTGATTGTGACTATTTGGTGCAATAAAAATTAGCAAGCAAGTGGTGGGGGGGGGGATATTGAGCCTGTTGGACATTTTTATGCCAAACTTAATCAAAACTTAATGGTTAGCCAGTGGTACTTGATCATTACAGAACTTTGTTGTCTTGTCAATGACATGTGCCTGCTCTGTTTTGAGTGAAAAGTTTACTTTGTGTCTCCCTTTTCCAGGGTACCAGCCAGATGTATCCTCTGATAAATGTAAGTGGATATTCTGTTATTCTTTTGCTTTTAATATGTTAAATGTATATTTTGTGGCAGCTATGCCTTTTATTGAGTGAACTCATGTATTTGATTACAAGTTCTAATGGCCTTTTCATTTTCAGACTACAATTCACATCCTAGTGCTTCTTTGTTCCAATTGTGTTCCCTGTGAGGATTTTCTCATTTATTTTCTTTTGCTGGCCACTGATTCTTGCTCCTCATATGTTGTCAGAAACATAGATATCCTCCAGCAGAAGCAGAATCTTCTTTTTACATCTTGGTATTTGAATGCAATGTCATGTTTTGATGAAAGTGAAATTATGTATGGTTCCATGTGGTGTATGTGTTTGTTTTTCTATTGAATAGGCATGAGGCTTGATGGACTGTGGAATTCCTATTGCATGGTCATCTTGGACTTCTCAACTGACCCTTCATTGGTGTCCTTTTGCAATACTTCCAAGATATTGCTCTGCAGGTGATTGTTAGCTTTCTCATTTTGATCATTTCTTTGTATCACTTCTGCTCTCAGAGATTTCTTAAATTAATACTCACAGTTTTTTTTAAATGTTTTTAAAGGTTAGAATGTTTCTTTCATCCTCATTGCATGAGGCATGTGAAGGTAGAGACCATCCCTGCGTACACTAACTGACATTTTCCCTTTCAGGCTGCTTTGGTTTTGATGATTTGTCATTGATGGTTCTGGTTTATTTCAATGTGCATGAGCATGTCATAGTGCAACTTCCTGATGCATTAATCACAGTATTTCTTTTGCAGAATTTCATCAACACCTGCACTACCCAGTATTTTTTCTTTGATATCTATAGAATTTATTTATTAAAAATTACATGAATTACTGATGTTGATGTACTGATCTGATGATTCTTGTTGCAGGTGCATGTGCATGTGCATGTGAGAAAGAGACACTTATACCATTTTGCTTTTCAGGTTCAATTTTACTTTTTGTTATGAGGGATTCATCCTCATGACAGGCCATTTCCATTCATTGCATTAGCACAATTTCCATTTGAGGCACCTTTGCTATGTTGTGTGTGAATTTGTTCTGTTGAAGGAATGGTATAATTTTTTAATTTTTAAAATGAATCTTTGAAATTATTTATGTGGTAGTCAATGTATGTATGCAGTTTTTCATTGGAATTGATTGTATTTTTCTGCATCATGTATTTTTCTGATTTATTTATTTATTCTGAATGTCATGGTTTTTGTTTATTCATTGGTGTTGATGTTTTCAGTGCTGTGTTTTTGCTTTTTCCAGCCCTGTTTATTAACCTATTATTATTAATTAACCTTTTTTTATTTATTAACCTATTGTTTATTAATCCATTGCTTTTAGAAGCATCAACATATTTATGCTGAAATGGGGGCCCCCATGTTCCTTCTTTCTGGTTATAGGAGCAGTATGCCCTTGTGATTCCTGAGGATCATAACTTCTTATTAATTCTGTAATTTATTGCTATTTAAGTAGAAGCTGGATGAATTTGTCAGGAAATTAAATTAGCATGCCCATCTTGTTAAAATCTAGAGGTGATTTATTTTCCCAGGATTTGTAAGGCTATGCTGTTGAACCATGCCACTCATGGTAACGCTGCTGCCAGTTACCTCATGCATGTAGCTGGGATAATTAGGAATTCTAGCAATCAGTTAATGGAATGAAGGATTGAATTTTGCTTTCTTGTAGACATAATTATCCCAGTGATGTGCTAAGGTGCAGTGGAAATGCTGGCATTTTCTTTATAGGTTGGTGATGGTGATTTAAAATATGTAATTGGGTGTTCCAGGCCTTGTGCACAAGTTTCACTTCTCTCTATTTCCTGTCATTTAAATAAATAACTATTTCTTAGTATTTTATTGGAGGAATTGCTTCTTTATTAGTGCATATATTATTGTGATATGGTTGTAATTCTGATCATGATGTTTGCATGCATTTAAACTGGAAGGTGTCCAAGTGTACCTTCTGTGTTTTCTGCACCAAAATTGTTCTCTCCTGTACAGGTGAAGTCACTATGATTTCTAACTTAAATCTTGCTTTTGTTAGGTGCAATCAAGTTGGGAGTCATATGGCTGCTGTCATGGACAAGAGCTATCTGGAACCATCTCCTGATTCGTTGTGCTGAAGAGGAACGCTGGGTGGCTCTGTTCTGCTAGTTGCCTAATGAAAAGAGAATCCTTTGGATTTGGAGAACCTGCTATGAATTTCTTCCCCATAACTTGTATGCTTCAAGTCCTGATCAGGAATACTTTACCCCGCTGTTAATCACATACCATTCATTCTCATTCTTTCCCCACAATTTTTCATTCTTATTATGGAACATAGAAAACGTTTTCGTTTTAATCTTGGAAGCTGTTTTTTTTTATTGTGTGATGGTGTTGGATGTGTATGTACATGAATGCAGCTTTCTTGTAAAGTAATTGAATGTCATGTCCATCCGTGATGGCGGGGAGCAGCACTACGGTATTAACTCAAAACATCCTAAAGACTGGTCACCCACTACCTTCTCATTTCTTGCAGTGTTCATGACCTTGTCCCTAAGATTTTCTGTTGGTGGATGAAGGGACCACTTTTCTCCATCTGCTCTCATGACTATGACCGAAGTATTCGTTATTCATACAACTCTGTTGGAGTCAGCAAGACTAGGGGAGTTGTCTTCAATTGAAACTTCAAATGAAAGCTCCCAATAAAGCAGTGAATACAGTCTCCTGCAAACATTTCCTGGTAGAAACAGCAAGCTTTCCATCTGTAAATGTGGGCTACTTCCAGCAGGAACTGCAGCATTTCCAACCAGACTATTTGTAACTTGGGATGTTGTTTCCAACTGGAATGAACCAACAGGATCCAGCCGGAGTTTCGTGCTTTATTCTGCTGGATCTCGGCTATTCAAGTCGGAAAATGCCTGCTCTCTAATTCCCAATCGGAACCAGTGACATTTCCTGCATGGCAATCCAGCTGCCGGAAAAGTCCATCACAAACCGAGTAAAACCAGTAATATTTCCGGCTGAAACTTTTTGCCGAATCAGCCTTGAGTAAAATCATGGACAAGAAATGAAGTACCGGGTGTTGCACCTCGATAGCCCCCCCCCCCCCCTTCCTCCACAGCTTGAACTCTAAGAGCTAGGAAAAGAACTCATACATCATGAGAAAGAGCATTCATTTTCGAATCTAAAGATGTACTTCTACTAATTTATGTGCCTAACGGCTACATATCTGACATCTTTAAGACTAGCGGGGTAAGATAAGAGACGCTTAAAGAGTTCCATGCCGTCTTCCATGCCCTTCAACACTCAGGTGATGTTGCTTTGGAAGGTTTCCCAGGAGAATCCGTGTTGCTTATCCCCCACGTGCACGTGAGTCTCAACTCGATCTCTCAGGATAGCCCCAATGTTCTCAGCCACATTCAGATCGGGAAAATTTCCGAGGCATTCCGCATTGCCAAATAAATCAATCCCTCTGTCTTTGAGCAATTGATGTTTGGCCAAAGCTTTCAAACATGGGGCTTTATTATGCGAAAAGAGTCACATCTAGGACAGAAGACCCATGAACGGATAACGAATTCAGCTTCGATATCAAGAGCTTCTCGAAACGTAAGAGCAGAGATGCGATCAAAGTTCTTCACGATCATATGACATCTCAAACAACAAAATGGGATTGGATAGAATCAAAGTTGAACAAGGATTCCAAATGTGTCTTAATTTTTTTCCTAGCTCATATAGTTCAGGCTGTGGAGGGGGGCTATCTGTGTGCCACATCTGGTATAATCTTCATTTGTATAGATGCTTTGCTGGCTGTATTTAATCTTTTCTGGGAACGTGCATGCGTGAATACTGTTTTGCACCTATTCACTAATTAAACTATAAATTCGGCTTTATCATTTTCTGCAATCTAATCCTAGCAAAAATTTAGCTTAGTAACAAGTGGTGTGTTCTCCCCTTAGTCTCCATCACAGACCCATCACATTTGATACACTATTAATGGCCACAACTAATCAATTGGAAAATCATTCCTAATGTCGCTAACCCTGTTGCAGCGTTTCCTATTCAGTCAGCGATGTAGTCCCAGACATGCTTAACTAGATTCACACCGTCACCTAACTGCCATGTCCAGGGTAGGACATCAATAGCCAGCCTCTTCCAGTTTTGCCTTGGGCTCTGAAGTTGTGCGCTGGAGGGATATGCAGGAAATTGACTTCAGCTAAAATGTTTAAGACTTACACTCTTCACATTTTCCTCTCGTCAGACTAAGTCAATCAATGCCCTGGTACCAGAATATTCTATATGCTATGATATCCATAAAACCTTCATTGACATTCCTCGGCAAATGCATCCAGCATATTAATATATTAATTGAGCATTTTTTTCTTTTAAGAGCAACATAGGAGAACCTTTGAACTAATACTAGCCCACTTGAAGCAGGAGACACTGCACCCTCCGTCGGTGGAAGTCGAGGAGACTTCCCATTCCCGGATGAGGTTCCATATCTTCCACTTGAGTGTTGCTGGAACAGCATTCCCATCTACTGAAAGTACATGCAGGGTGAGAGGAGGATGCAAGTGAAAAGATTGGAGGAAATACGACTGATCCACCTGTTCCTGATGCGGGATTGTTCAGACGTGGTCCTGGAGATTCTGCGTCGATGTTGGCAACGCAAAAACCATTCGAAGAACCGAATGCACTTTCGTCATCGCGGATTCGTGTCCAGATATATCTCTTCCGAAATTAAACCGTTGCGTTAACGCATGGGAAGGCGAAAAAAAAATAAAATTCGAATATCAAATGTCATGCTGTTTACTTGTTTCTTCTGGGGTTCGATGGGAGGACTATTGGCACTTATCACAGATTGCAGCATGGGAAATGCAATGACAACCCGAGAAGTTTTAAATCGCGCTCGTGCACTTGGGAGGTGCAATTGACCAAATTGAAAAATCTTTTCTTTTTTTTTTCAAGCCACTTGGCGTCAATGGGCGGCTTCTGTAATGATCTGGGCTGGGATCACCGCACTCCTCGTTTTCGTGCCTGAGAAGATCAACGCTGAAGTATATCGGAAAGGCATACAGGAAGACTTCCTGTTTCCGTGGGCCACAAAATATTTCGATGGAGGCAGCTGGGTCTTCCAGCAGGACTCAGCGCCAGCTTACAAGGCGCGGATGACCCAGGAGTGACTGCGGACAAATGTCCCCGACTTCATTTCAAATTCACACTGGCCCCCTTACTCCGCCGATGTCAACCCCCTAAATTTTTCAATTTGGTCCATCTTGAAGAGCAAAGTGTGTGCTACAAAGCACCATTCTTTGGATTCTCTCAAGCTATCCCTAAACCGAGAATCGGAGCGAATTCCACAGGAAGTCTTGCGAAAATCAGTCGATGCTTTCATGGGTCGTCTGAACCTTGTCATTGTGCGAAGGGCGGCTATATTTAAAACTATTAAGTGATTCTAAATCAGTTAACTGTCATTATTGTGTATGAAAAAATGTCCTGATTTTTTTAATTTTTGCGGAGGTTATTGCCATATTGCGATGGGACAACTTTCTTAACACCCTGTAAGATGCGATCCCTCAAGATGGTCTCATAATCCACAGAATACTCGTGAGACTCACCGGCCTGCAATTACTCGGATTGTTCCTTTCTCCGTTCTTGAAGGTCGGAATGACATTCGCTAGTTTCCAGTCCCTAGGCACTTCACACGAAAAGCTACTCTCGAATATACCTAAATAAAATATAAAAAAAACCAAAAAAAAAAAACCCTAGTGGTGCAGGCAGGGAAAGGAGAATGCGTTCGCCCTCATAGATCTTGAGCTCCAGAGCAGTCTGACCCTTCTTGGCTTCCATCTCACAAATTCCTTATGATTGTCTCATTCCCTTCTTGTTAGGACACGAATTCAATCAGAGGAGGACTGAATAGGGCGACATCCTGAAGCCAACTCCTACTACATGACTCCCTTTACTCGCCGACATCACACCTCCAGCCATAAGAAGGGAAACGCAAACATTTCGGGCCTTCGAATCCATATCTGCCAACACGAATCTACCCAACCATCGCATCATACACGACCCACCGAAAAAGTGGCTAAAATCCCGCTTTCCTTTTTGGGGGAGGGGCAGCAGCTCTCGACCCGCCCTCCTTCAACGTGGAAGAACTCTGGAGAGCACTCTGGGAAAACACCAACTTCCCAAATAAGTCGCTGGTCCGACAGTGCTACTTCCCGGCTTCGACCTCAGCCGCCGGGAATGGTCAATGTTGAACCGCAACCGGACAGGTCAAAGTCGCTGCACCCAGCTCCTCCACCACTGGAAATGATGGACGACCCATCATTCTATTGTAGTCACGAAGAACGAACCATGGAGCACGACATCCATCACTGCCCCCGTCGGAAATACCCGGGAAATATCGCAGATATGCATGATGTTCTTCCGAAAGCCTCCGAACTGGCTCACCAACATTAACATTGACTTCAAGATCTTGCTAACCCTCATGCCATACGATAGTAGACTCAGGACTGGGCGATTTTCTCATTCCCAACTGGGGATACCCCACCGCTCAGTTTGTTTTTTATTTATTTATTTTTGGAATGATATATTATTCGATATATTATTCGAGTCTCGCTTCCCTCCCGAGTTCCTTGATGACGCACGCCGGAATCCCATCGGGGCCGGCGCCTGTCTTCAACTTCTTCACTCGTGGTCTCTCCTTCGGTGATGGCAATATCTGCGACGGACGCGGAGGAGATCTCCACCATCGCCAGACTCTCTTCCCGCTGACGAAAAATTGTTCATAGACGAAGTTTTCCTTGCAAAGAAAATTTTCGCGTAATGTATGGGAAGCAGTTCCTTCCCAACACGACACTGGAGAGCCCCGAAAACGAGGGTTTTGTGAAAATTGTGGAGAGTTTCACTCCCGCGCGTCTTCATGTGTGGAGCAGAGATTTGGAGTGTGAGAAACTGAAGGACTTAACCCTTGCGTCCTAAAAACGAGCCTGACTCGTGGCCGTAGCGAAGTGCCGAACATCTACATCACGAGTCATTTCCAACTCTTCTCGGCTCTACAGTTTCGACTGGCAGAGTTCTGTGGACATTCAGTGAACTATCGCTTGTTTTAATATATAATTTGGTTTTCTTTTGGCTGCTTCTCAAGTAGATGGCATTACCGTGATACTAATACTTATTTCGAAGTCTTTGTGCATTACAAATACATTCTTTGAACATTTAGTCAAAAGTCTCACTTGTTCTTATGTATTCATGCAAGCCTTCTTTTATTGTAAAATACGAATAATAACAGGCATATATGTTCCAATTACCCCGGAAAAATGGCGTGTAGAAAAAAAAAAACGCTTGGTGGAAACCCAAGATGAGGAATACTTATGCGATAGTAATGACGAAAGTGTGGATGAAAGTGAGTACTCCAGTGAAGAAGAAATTAGTGGTTGCGAAATTTATTCAGATAGTAGTAATTTCGATATTGCTGATGATTATATTTATATTTATGCATTATCCCAAACAGCATGTTTATGTTAATTTTACGTAAAATGAATGCAAAGTTTTTGTCCATTTTATATCATTTTTATGCAAACCATTGTCAAGAAAATGTCAACATGTTTGCAGAAATGTCACCTCTGAGTAAACGTGATGTCATTTTCATGGCAATCGCAAGAAATTTACATTGTTTGCAAGAAATTGATATCGTGTTTACGTGAACATGCTGCTTGGGATGATCACGTTCTCCCTGGAACGTGATCGCGACGCAATATCCACCAATCAGGAACGACTTGATATGCGCGTGAGCTTCGGTACAACGCGTGATTCGTTTAAGTCAGTCATCCAGGAAGGAAAGCAGTATTGATAGCTACTATTGATGGCGAAGCAGTTGAAATTCAAGGTTCAGTATGCCCAAGTTGGGTTTCTAGATAATTGTCTCGCGTCTACAGCAAGGGTTTCCCGACAAATAGCAATGTAAGATTTGCTCGAGATGGGTTTTTGGACAATTGTCTCACATCTACAATTAGGGTTTCTAGCCAAATATCCCCGAGGACAGTAACTGACGTCCCCAATCAGAAAAATGGGTAACCCAAACCCTATACAGCGGTTCAAGTCAGTTCCGTTTAATATAAGAGAAGGGAAAAGAGACCGTCTCTTGTAGAACTTGAGAAATGAAAAGACGCTGTCGAAGCAAGGAATGTAGATGGAAAGCGAGGAATGGTGTTTAACTGGAGAGACCTCGTAGGAGGAGCACGGACAGGATGTCGAGGTATGCTTCTTATGGCAGGACTGAGGAATACCTCCATCGTGGCTGGGTACTATCGACTGCTCTTGAGGCAGGATACCCACGAATGACTTGAGAATGCCCAGTTAATGCTCTCGAATGGGTAGAAGCCTCCACTATTTAAGGGCAAAGCTGGCCGGAGAAAGTAGTCCTCCGGCCCAAGGTGAGGGGGCTGGGTATATGCCCCATGGCGAGGACGAAAGGGGTGAAAGGGGGTCACAAATGGAACGAAGAAAACCCTTCTAGTACATGGCATGTGTAAGATAATCTGCAAAAGTTGTGAAGAAAGAGTGTCTGGAAACTAAAATCTACAGAGTATTTTACTACTGTCATATGATATAATAGTTACCAGTTTTGATATTTGTTTTTATAACTGAATTTCCATTTAGTAGAGCATATAGTGTCTTTACCCTGATAGTTTCATGTCTCTAGCTTGTATATTCCAGTTCCTGCCATTTTAAATATGGCTACCAAGTCATGCAGAGTGCACGCTGCGAAATAAACTTCAAGAACTATAAAATTGAAATTTCACGTCATTATTTGCTCCATTATTTTTTTTATACCACAATTTTCCATTTAAGACATGGTCCAATATTCGATTAATTTGCATTGGAAAAGGTTGAATTGCGGTCGCTAGTTGAGCCGTGAAATCTACTCCGTGTAACAGCAACACCTAACTGCTTTTTTGAGTGGACGCTTAAGAACTGCTGGGTCAGGCCTCAGCACGAGGCTCACTTCCTTGTCTGTACGGCGGGGAGTTGGAATATATGCAAACAAAGGGGAAAGGATGATCGGGACACGCAATCCTGCTCTTTTCTGTTCCCGATTATTTCGATAATTCGACGATCTTCCAGTTTTCTTGGAGTTTAACCCTTTCGGCGTCCCTCCCAAATGGATGTGCGCTCCCCACGGTGTCCAACTTTTATTAAACATTCGCCGATAGTACTATCAATGTTAAAGCTGTTGAAGATAAACTAACCAAACTTTCTTGAAATACTTTTATTTCATTTTATGCACTAATAATCTTTCATTTAGCTTCTTCACGTAGATTTGTAACGAGTGCCAATTTCGGAAAAAATCATGATGAAAGGGAATGTTTCCACACAATCTTGTTAGGACACGAATTCAATCAGAGGAGGACTGAATAGGGCGACATCCTGAAGCCAACTCCTACTACATGACTCCCTTTACTCGCCGACATCACACCTCCAGCCATAAGAAGGGAAACGCAAACATTTCGGGCCTTCGAATCCATATCTGCCAACACGAATCTACCCAACCATCGCATCATACACGACCCACCGAAAAAGTGGCTAAAATCCCGCTTTCCTTTCTGGGAGAGGGCAGCAGCTCTCGACCCGCCCTCCAATATTCGATTAATTTGCATTGGAAAAGGTTGAATTGCGGTCGCTAGTTGAGTCGTGAAATCTACTCCGTGTAACAACTTATTCTGCCTTATAATTAATATGAGACAGTAGTGTTTCCTAGTTCTTTCCTTGCGCGACACCTAACTGCTTTTTTGAGTGGACGCTTAAGAACTGCTGGGTCAGGCCTCAGCACGAGGCTCACTTCCTTGTCTGTACGGCGGGGAGTTGGAATGTATGCAAACAAAGGGGAAAGGATGGTCGGGACACGCAATCCCGCTCTTTTCTGTTCCCGATTATTTCGATAATTCGACGATCTTCCAGTTTTCTTGGAGTTTAACCCTTTCGGTGTCCCTCCCAAATGGATGTGCGCTCCCCACGGTGTCCAACTTTTATTAAACATTCGCCGATAGTACTATCAATGTTAAAGCTGTTGAAGATAAACTAATCAAACTTTCTTGAAATACTTTTATTTCATTTTATGCACTAATAATCTTTCATTTAGCTTCTTCACGTAGATTTGTAACGAGTGCCAATTTCGGAAAAAATCATGATGAAAGGGAATGTTTCCACACATCACACACTCATTGCATGTCTCTCTTCTTGTTGGGCACGCCCTGCAGCGTCTGCTTGGCTTTTTTTGTTTGCAGTTCGTAGAATATGCGTAAGAATATGGATCTGAGACAATGTAAGTTCTCTTTTTCTCTTTCGTGTTGCTATACGAGGGCTGAGCAAGAGGATTTCCTTCCCCTAGTACTTTTCAATCATCTCTCGGATGAGCTACGTGCGGAAATCAGATAATGCCCTTTGCTCGTTGGAGTCGTTGATACTATTATCTTGTATGCCTGGAATACACATACATCTATCATGTGCCAAAAGAACTTGTGGTACCACTTCATTGCCTTCCTGGTACTTAGATATGTATCCCCCATCTGATCCGACATATCAACCTCACCCATATTCTTGTTACACTCCAGCACTACGTGGTTTATTATTATTATTTTCTCGTTTGTTCTTCTGCTCTCTTTCCCAGTTTCAACAGAAGTGGCATCATGAAAATTGCTCAACATGTATACTGTACCATTTGAGAGCCATCAGCGAACCACACCATCTTGTGATTACGTCACCTTGTTTCAGCTTTTTTTTCTTTATGTCCTTTGCCATGCCTTTTCTTCCTGCTAGCACCGTTCCACAAGCATTGAAACCAATATCGCCCCGAGTACGTACTCGGGGTGACGCGGGTAAATGGACATCACGAGTACGTACTCGGGATGACGCCGAAAACCCTTTCGGCGTCATTCCTTAACCCTAAGGAATCGCTTTGTACAGTAGTTAGTTCTGAACCTGAGTTGTGCGTCGTCGGCTCTGGCAACCAAATCGGTTCGTTCTCGGATTCGCAACCGACGAATCTTACGCTCGACACGAGTTCGGCAGTTTCGCGGCGACTGTCCTTAATTTTCTCCCAGCTTTTTGCACTCTCGAAGCCATTTTCTCCGTATTGAAGGTTCTGGGAGCTTTCAATCAAATTAATTTCCACATGAATGCGTACTGTAGAACTTTGCATCTTCTGACTTAGTAGGTATATTTCGAAAAGGAGTTCGCTCCGGAATTCGATCACCGGATCACCGGACCTTTCAGAGAATGGGTTTACAGTTGAAAGCTTTGTTTCAGTATTCCTTTGGCTGGCCCGTTAACGACAGATTTTCTGCAAAAATGGCCTTTTATAACCTTTTCATTTCATTCATCATTTCGTCAAAATTTGTGGGAATGACATGCATTCAATGTGATTTATTGAATGTCATGTGAAAGAGGCCTTCTCTACTGACGGACTGTCGGAAATGAAGTCACAAGATGATCTTTGATCGAATGAATCGCGAGATGGTTCTTCGAAACTTCTCAAGGTCGCTACATCATCGAAGGAATACCTTTTCGGCCGTCGAAATGCCAAACCGAGGGACGCGAAGAAAGTTGCTCTGCTCTTTTGCTCCTATCTCCTTTCAACACCAAGTATACCAGACCGTTTAGGTTGACCAGTCAGCTGGTGCTTTGGTTCACCGTGCTGACCATGGTTTGAGCAGACAGTATTCGCAAGAAAATTCCCCCTTACTCTATCAGAAATACCATAGATGTAGCGAATGCATTACGCAGTACGTTTTGAGTAGATGAAGATTCAGATTAGACAAAGACGGCCGAATCGACTGTTCCCAAAGCAGCCCTCTTACGTCTCGTGGCCATAGATAGTATACTCATGGCCCACGTGGCGCAGCATGGGCGCGCCGGGCCATGCTTTACAAATTAAATCGACCGGCTTCGAGCCCCAGGTTGGGGATGCTGGTTTCGAACACGTCATATCGTGATTTTTTAAATTTCATTCCATATTATTCAAGGCATTGCCATGACGAATCTGTGGACGTTCGGAAGATGCACCCCATGAAATCAATGTTGTCACGAACTACCATGCTTTCCACTATTGAATTCGACACGCCCAGATCCAGAATTTGGTGTATTCTTAAACCAAGTATCCAAGACTTTTATTCAAGCTTGCCTTGGATCCAGTTATATCCAGGGGTCATTAGTTGCCACTATCTTCATATACCAAATTGTGGCTACCTCGATATGAGACCTAACGCACAGTGGGTTACAGTTTAAATGTATATTCCAAATGATGTGAGTTTGAACCCTTTCTCCTTGTTTGTTTGTTTTTTTTCATTGATTTTTATTCCTGTAACTTCTTAAGTGGGGAGTTTTCAATCCATGGGCTTCACCACTACTACTGAGAAATTTTTCCAGCTTAGTACAATAATTTTGTGTTTTGAACTATAATTCAGTTGACATTGGTATTATACTTTTGTAGTCCAGTGTTATTGGTACAGATGAATTGTAACAAATATGTGGAACAGGATGAAAATATCTGTCATAGCCACCTAAGTAAGAGGTCAATATGCATTTTATGCAGTTGAGAAGTCTAATGATTTGGGTGTAATATAAATGAGGGTCCTGCACTAGGGCACTGAAACTGGTAGAGAAGCAGGGGTTACCTGGAATATAAGAGAGGCCTGGGCTGCCTTGGAGTTAATTAGATCCAGAGATTCCCAATTATGAAGAACTTGACACTATTTTTGCATCTATTTTCTTGACTTTTATTTTGAAAACAGGAGGTGGAACTTATTGATCATAACTGTAATCCTACCCAAAGGTCATTGTGTCTTTCTGGAAATTCTGTCATCCTACTTCTGAAATTAGATCTAGTTTGTGACATGTCTCAGGGGTTGAACCTAGCTAGGCCTACTTGTCTTGCTGTCTATTTCATCTGCTGTCTATTTCATTATTTTTATTCATCTATTTTTCTTGCTCCAAATGCAATCATACCCTTTAGAGCCCAGGAACTACAACTTATTACTTTCCAGAAATTCACGAATCTGATGTAGGTGTCTTCACAAACTGAATGAGAGTTAGTATTTTCAATTGAAACAGGTTGTCAAGGCAACAATCTATGTTGAGGAATTTGAATATAATTTGAGAAAGAGTGTTTAGCATAGATTGCTGAAGATCAGACAATGTAAGAGTGTTTAGACAATTCTTGTCTATCATGTGAAAAGTTGCAAAGTATTTTATAGTCACAGCCAACTCTGTGACAGACTTATATTTTATTGTGTAGGAGCCCAATGCCCTTGCTTGTAAAAATTCACTGGGGGAAAAGGTGATTCAAACATTTTGAATTTGCAGTGTGTTAAATGTGGATAGCCCCTCTCCACAACCCAAATTATAAGAGCTAGAAAATAAAACTGATACATCATGAGGAAAGGCATTCTTTTTTTTATTTATTGAATACAACCCCATATCTTCTATCTGCAGTAGTCATGTGGGGTATTGTGTTTCCAACCCCACTGTTACAAGCATATCATGAACATGTTTTGTTTTGCTTACGCTTGATCTCTTCAGTACCTTTCAGTGACCCTCAACTCCCATGTGCAATAGTTCCTGCACTCCCATGGTGATCAGTCATGTTTTTGTGTTCCTCTAATAGGTCAATGGTAACCTTTCACCCCATATGACTAGTTAGGTACATATTTTTTCTTTGTATTAATGAGATTAAAAGCCACATGAATACTGAAGGGTTAATAGTGTCATAACTAATTTGATGATATTCAGACTGAACAATGCCTTTTTATTTTGAGTTTTACAGAGGCATAGTTTTACTTCATGACATCAAATCATGATTTAAATGTTTCTTTGTACAGGAATAGTCTTTTGATTGAAATGACCTATGCAAGGAATATCATGCAAACTCTTCTGATATTTGAGATGGAAACATGGATAACCCTTTTGTGGGCAGTGGGAAGAAGTCTTCTCAGGAAATGTTTGACCCTTCCAGAATTATGGGAGGACTTTCTCCCACTTTATCACACTCACATCATATACTGGTGATCATGAATAGACCAGGAAAGGTTTCCACCAAAAATATGGAAAGTTTTTGTTTTGGGGGGAAAAACTGGAATTTCTCAATATGAAGACTTCCATAAGTGGGAAAAGAAAATTACTGAATGTTTTCATTACAAATAAGGAAAACTTTTTCTTGCGAAAGGCACGACCACATTACAAATGGATTGTGAGGTAAATGTAACTCCAGATTTTCTCTGAGCTATGATAGAGCACATCTCTTTGGTTCTGCTGGACAGTAAATGAAGCCTTTATCATGAATGAATTCCCCTATTTTGACTGGTCCTTAGTCTGAAGGAAATCATTTTAATTGAGCATGATAATGTTCTTCAATTACTTGAAGGATGAATTGGGGAAAATTTTCTCAATAGCAATGGCATGGAAACAGACTTGAGACAATGTCTGACCATCTTGGATCATTCTTAATCATAGCTGATGTTGTTTCCTGAGCCCAAGTGAGGAATTGCATCTAATTAGTTGTCTGTTGATATGATTGTCGATTACATCTTACAGCAACTGATGGTAGCCTGATGAAATATCCCTTTGCACCAAGTTCTAGGGAATAACATTTGAAAGTTTATGAGGAAAGGACAGATACTACAAGAAGGAAGCTCATGGAGGAAACCACCAAGCTCTCTGAAGCCTCTGTGGTATTGAAAGTTCCTGGATTCTATCTGGCTAGAGAAATTTCATTTGACTACATGTGGAATTAAATTTGTTGTCACAAGAAGCTTTACTGAGCATTGGTTGGTCACTGCCCAGTTTAAAATCCCAGCTGGAATATTCCAGCTGGACCAAAGCTGTAAATTCGGACCGTTTCCAGCTGGCAAAGAGCTGGAAAACAGTAGGTACCAGTTGTTTCTTAGCTGGAATTTTCCAACTGGAATGCAGATGGTTTTAATAGCTGTTTCCAGCTGGAAATTTCCCAGTTGGAATTTTATAAAAAGAACTCTACAGCTGGAATGTAGCTAAATTTACAGTTTAAAATCAGCTGTTCCTGTTGATGGACCTCCGACAAAAATAGTCAAAGAAAAGATTCTCATTCAGTTAGTTATATTGCAATTAGGAAGAACTCTGGAGTTGACTATTTTCCACGCAAATAAAAAAAAAAAAATTTAGCTTTAAGAGGGTTAGGCCTACCCAAAAATTAAGGAACGCTCGACCTCGACACGTGTTATCGAAATGGGCGAAAAGTTTGACCCAAGGAGTGCGTCTTCGCGGCCCGCGAGGAAATTTTGGGAAGGAAGGAAAGATAAGACGAAAGGATCTGACCAGTTTCCTTTTCTGCGTCCCTCCATTCACTCTGATTTACTTCAATCGTTTATTTTTGGTCTTTAAACCCATACCAGGGCGACCTCCACAGAGGCAGTTTCGTCAACTTCACCAGTTCTGTTGAGGTCGGTTAGTAGGCATGATGGAGGTAGGCCATAGCATGCAACAGGTTGCGCATCGACTAAGTGTAAGTGTGACTACCGTGAGGCGTTGGTGGACTTGGTATCAGAATGGGGCACACCCTGAACGGCAACGAGGATCAGGCCGCCCTCGCATCCCGACGCCCAGGGATGACCGGTATTTGAGGCCGTAGATTCTCCGAAATCGAATTGCTACTACCCGTGTTCACGGGAGGTCTTGGTGGTGGGAACAGGTTGTCAGACAGGTCGTTTAGACCGCAGTCCCAGCTGGATTGCATGCCGGTACACAGTCCTCAGAGAAGTCATTTGGCCCGTCCCCAGCCACCATCACGCCAACTAACCGACCTCGATCAAACTGGCGAAGTTGGCGAAACTGCCTTTGTGAACGTCGTCCAGGCATGGGTTTAAAGACCAAAAATAAACGATGGAAGCTAGGCAGAGTGGATGGAGGGAAGCAGGGAAGGAAACTGGCCAGATCAGTGTAGTCGCCCTTTTCCCCATCGTGGCGTTCGGCTAGCTCGGCAAGTTTTCCCTGCATCGTTTCATCCTATGGCCTTTAAACTTTGCTCAAATGTTCTAAACATCAGTAGAAGTTCCTGTTTCACATTTCATTAATAAACTTTTTCTAGATGTTCTTTGTGGGCGATAAGTACGACCCTTCCGACCCCATTTAAATTGGGATGTTTAGCAAGTTTTTTCTGTGAATTCCAAGACTTTGAAACTAGCTTCAATTTCATAACGCACTAATACGAATATGATTACCAAATTTCATGACATGGTCAACTCCTTCTTGGTGTGACTTTTTTTTTGGCGATGAGTATAGTGTTAGGTGTTCTTACATGGATTTGGATCTTTTTAATTATGGATTGTTTCTTTGGTTAATAAATGGGACCTGCTGGTCTCACTCAATGATAGGCAACAAGTGACCAGAGAGAGACAGAAAAGGATAGGAAGGGGAAGAAGTATTTTTTTTGTAGTATTTCCCTAGGGAAATTGTCAAGGCTCTAAGTAAGATATGAGAAAGTCAGGCCATATTCAAGGAAAGTGAAACTTAGGCCTATTGCCATTTTAGGGAGAGCTGTCACAGGGTGTCTACCTAGATAACTTGTTCTTGGTCTTGTCTTGTGACTATTGACAGAAACATCAGGATTGGAGTTTGCATGAAGGAAAGATGGTCTGGTTGTCAAGAAATCTCTCCAGTTCATAGCTTCATATTTCCCTCTGTGGCTGTAGACCTTAGTACGAAATGTAGGCATGCCTTAATGTGTAGGTGCAGGGAAGCAGATGAGTTGTAGAAGAGAAAGAGAGCTCTGATTGTATGCAGTTAGGAATGAATCTCCTCTCATCATCCACTTGAGTTCAGTGAAGTGAATTATTCGTAAAGAAGGTCCAAATGACAATCCCATTTTCTTTATTTTTTTCTCATCATCAGCCCGAAAGCAAGAGATCATCAAGATGACAGAGAAACTCATAGAAGCCGTGAACACCAGTGACTATGAGACATACACGTGAGTGAAACTTTTCTCATAAGTGTGTCCCTTTCCTGATTTATATTGCAAATCATATGTTATGGATGTGGATTTTGCAGGAAGATCTGTGATCCTCAAATGACTGCATTTGAACCTGAGGCTTTGGGAAACCTCATTGAGGGACTCGAGTTCCACAAGTTCTATTTTGACAATGGTGGGTCATCAATAGGGAGCAGGTTTTTATGTCTAACTAGTAATGAAATACATATATAAGTATATGTAGGGAAAATGCCAAGTTTAAAATATGCATGAAAATATGAACAAATATGCACTTCTCAACCAGCATTTATTTTATTTGAAGTGGATTGTTACAGTTTACATGTCCCAACCTTTTCCTAGAAATCAGAGAAAGGTCTCTTTTCCTGAAAATTGGCAACCTGTTCACTTTAGATTTTCCTACCATAAAACAGGCAATGTATGTGTGAATATGTATATATATGCATTAATATGCAGAATTGCATGGAAACGCCAAACTATGCATTTTTATAAATTAGGAAAATGGCATTCACTTTCTCTGTGATTATTATGTGCTCTTATCCAGGTTCTATGCACCTAAAATGGTGGGGGGAAAATACATTTTCTTACAAATCTGCTCCCTAGTCATCATACTCTTGTTTATCAACCATACCTATCCAATACAGTTGTTTGTATCTGAAAGATGTAGAAGCAGTGGCTAGTTCAAAATGCAGCCTCATTTCTTCCCTGTATTCTAAATTTTGCAGTCTCCTCTTGATAACTGCTCAGCATGGATCAATATAAACTCTTATTGATGAATCACAGACCCTTCAAAGATGATGAAAATTATCACTGGGTTCCCTTAGGCCTGGAAAATCCCAAGTGAGGGAAATAGAAATACAATCCAAAAAGCAGGAATATAATTTGAGTCAATGTCCTGTAACTGGAAAAAATCAAGGAAATAGGCAAACTCTGTTACTTAATTCACAAAAGAGAAGAAAGCAAATGTGTGGAGGTTATGCATAGAAGGGCAAATTTTGGTCTGGGAAGTCATCCTTGGAAAGGTCTAGGGAACCTTGAAGAGTTAAGGAAATTTAATATTTTGCAGGAACCCTTTATTTTAATGATTTTGATGCATACATGCATGGATGGGTTTCAGCAGTGATGCCAAAGAATTGGAAGGCGATCAACACGACGATCTTGAACCCTCATGTCCACCTTCTAGGCGAGGACACTGCATGCATCGCATATGTTCGTCTCACACAGATGGTTGACAAGTCAGTATTTTTCCCTCATTTGTGTTTAACAATCCCATTACTTAATTGTTTCACAATATTTCAAAGCTTAAGCACCATCTAAACTACCATCTTTCATGTTTGCCATCATGCCTTGAGGTGTGAGAAGCAGGAATGGTCCCCTCTTGTCTATCTTAGTTGCAAATCAAAGGACATCTCTGATATGAGGGATCATGTTGCATTCAAATTTCCATATGGTTTACAATGGAGCACTACATATCGATGAAACATATGATATTTTGTCTGGGGATACATGTCTCTAGCAATGCTACATTTGTCATTTATTATTTTATCAAACAATGACCAAAATGCTAGCAGAGATAAATTATATGATCAGTTGCATGATCATTTCCCATACCCAGGGATGACAGAAGAAGGGGAGACAGTGTCCTCCATGCACATATGCAAAAAGCACCCCTTGTTGGCAAGTGCACAAAACTGATATATTGGCCTTTTCCCTCTCTCTTCCCTGCTTCAGTACAGTCCCCCCTCAACTAAGAATAATGCCACCATCTTGTTGGGAATGGTTCCTGCTAATCTGATATTTTTTCCTTGGCACATTTTGGGACATATTTATGATTGCCTTCAGTACTAATAAGAATTGTTACTTGTTTATGCCATCTTCCATAGGTTATTATCAGTTACTCATATAAATGTTGATGTGCCATGTTGAAATGGCCTTTGTGTCCAAGATACAAGTAAGCATATGGTGAAATCTATCATTTCATTAAATGCCTTGTGTTTTCCGGGAATCTCAGCATATAGTGAAAAGATAATGTATTGCTGTATTATAATATAACTATCTACCTCAAGCTTTCCAATTGGTGCAGATGCTGGTTTCAAGTCTGTCTCACATTCTTCAAGGTCCACCTGACAGCCACATCTGATCACATTGGCCAGATTCATCACACTACCAGTTGTTGATCCTCTCATTAACACCAATCCATATCAGACATCCCAGCATGTGACTGCAGAAATTTTGCCCATGTGCCCAGTGATGAATGTCAGGTGGACCTCAGAGTTAATCAGAGGATGTACACAGATTAAAGTAGACAGAAGTGTTTGCTATTGTTGCAAACATTTACCTCAAGGTATATGTTTGCAGTACACCTTGAGCTGTACAGGTGTATGGAATTTTATTTGTGCTCCTGCATGATAGATTCTGGTATCTGTGGAGCTAGACATATTCCCATGCAAAATGTGAATCTCCCAGATGGGTTTCATTTGAAAGCCTGAATTGCTGAAATTGATTTTTACTCAAACTCACTTTTGGTATGTCTGACTTCCCTGCAAGCAAATCTTTGCAGTAAGCTATAGTTTATTGATACATACCATAACTTATCTCTTCAGCCCCAATATCTGAACACAATTTTTTCTCTCCATTTAAGGTTAAGCGAAAAAAGTCAAAGACCATAGCAACAAAGGCATGCCAATTGGTTCCCTGATGAACAGTGATCATAAGTAGTTGGTATGACCACCTCTTGACAGAATCCCAGCTTGGACATGCTGGTTTATGCTGGAAGTTAAATGATGGATGTCCTGGAGGGTTTGAAAAAAGGATTTCTTCAGCAAATTCTTCTCCCCAACATGTCCCCTTTGCATGTTCAATGGGATTAAGGTCCAGTGAATGTGGACACCAAGGTAAATGGGTAACAGGAACTGTGTCCCAAGCATCCAAGATCATGATACCCCTGTGTGGACACCTATTATCCCATTGCTGCTTGGAAAGGAATGACCAAAGATTCTACTATCAGATCCAAGTACTGTCCAGTAAGATACCCTCTTGGTATGATGAACAATTATCTGCAAATCCTCAGTGGGGAATGCAAGCCCACATGATAACACTTCCCCTTCCAAATCAATCTTGTGCAATGGCACAGTGGACGAGTCACTCCCACTGCTCCCCTCTGTACTTGAGCTCAACCATCAGAAACATCTATGTTGACTCTTGACTCATCAGAGAAAAAAACAGGCTCCCATTGCCAATCAGCTCATCCAACATAATTGCATGCTAAAAAAAAAGTCATTTCTGTCTTCCTCTTAGGGTCAATATGTGTTGCAAAGATATATGGAGGTCTTTCACTCTGACAATTTAGTTGCACTGAAACTTGAACTTAAGGTGATGCAATGGAGGTTTCCTTGCAAGGTGGGCTCTGACAAAAAAAAAACTCAATTCCACCTCGTCAAACCACCAAATTTCTGTATTGATGGAGGGTTGTTGACCAGTTCTTGGTCTCTTGGTCACAGTCCCAGTCTGCTGATAGCATTCCCACAGCTGTATGACTGATGGTTGACTTCATATTCTCTGGCTGCCCATGTTCTGTTGGTAGCTGCATTTCAAATGGCTCCAACAACTTGTAAAGCCATCTGAGATGGTGTATGAAAGCATGCTGGAGACATCAAGTACACACAGTAAAAACAGCAGCTTGATTCAAATGGTTTCAGTTGCAATCTGTAAAATCCCCTCTCAATCTTCTACTTTATATGGCTGTCATACCTGAAGGAAAGTAAACTTGCTTTCCAGCTTCCCAAGGTGTTTTCTTTCCTCCAGAAGTGGGAGAGCCATGTCCTTTGCCATTGCCTCATGATATGATGTTTTCCCACCCATTTATGGTATTGAGTGGAATTTCAGACTGTTGTCCTCAATTTTTTTTGCCAGGTATATTCACATATTTTACTTATGATTATTCATTATTTTTTCTCCACTCTGATGAAAGGCATCAATTTTGAAAAACAATAGGGTTATCTGTATAATGGGCATCATCAGTATTTCCAAGGAAAGGCCCACATTGTGCATCTTTGGAGCTGAAATGCTTAACCCTTCAAGTGCTGAGTTTTGACTAGACCTCCTAAGTGATGCATGTATGGCATGAAAACGACTTGAAGGGTTAATATTCCCTATTCAAAGAAACTCAGATTCACTATTGCATTTAGACTCATATGTTGACATAACATAAGATGGGTGTCCAAAAAGTTTCCACAAACATGAAATAAAAACTAAACTATTATTTTCTTCACTACCAAAATCAGTACATGGAAACATCACACAAAATGAAAACAGTTGAATCTATGCACTTATACCATCTGGAGGGCAATAATTGTCTACCCATTCCACGGAAACCTGTATCTTGCTGTAGTTGGTAGTAAAAAAAATGCTAGTTATCACCAACTTTCAGTTGACTGTTGCCAACCACCCATCATATAGCCCAGACATAACCCACTCTGACTGTCATCAGTTTGGCCAGTTGAAGGGCCAACTTTGTGGAATATGCTTCATCAGTGGTGAAGATCTTAAAAATTCTCTAAGATCATGGCTACAACAAGAAAGTGTTCTGCAGATGGGATATACAATCCTTACCCTCCAGATGGCAGAAGTACATAGATTCAAACGGTGATTTTTTTTGAGGGCTTCAGGTGGCATCATCTTTCTGTGTACTGATTTTGGTAGCAATGAAAACAATGGTTTTGCTTTCATTAGATGTTTCTGGAAACTTTTCAGACACCCTTGAATGTATTCCTAGATTGTATTGCCATGTTACAGAGTCCATCAACTTTTGAAGCCCATGTCTTTGGGGAAAAGAGGCCACCCTTGCTCATTTGTTCCATATGACTTTCCCCTTCCTGGATTCACACTCTTGCATTAATATTATATTTGGCACACTCTTGCCTCTATCAACATCTCTAAGTGAGCCAAGTTTCAAGTTATGGTTGAATCAAGGACTGTTTGAACTCTGAAAGTACTCAAGGGATTCATGAGACCTAGCTCCCATAGGATGTGTGAAAGATAACAGGATGGAGCATAACATTAGACCCCTCCTCTTCAGAATAGGTGACCTTCAGAATGGGGATCTTAGACACACCATGACTAAATGATATAAATGAGAACATAGACATGCTATCAATATTCTGTTGGAGGTCAAACAGAATATTGATAGAATATTTGCTTGATGGACAGCATGCTGTGTGCCAGAGTAAGATTCCAGCCAGGTCCTCAAAAGATCACTTTCCTCTATCTTCTTGTGGTTCTGGCAGCACCTCTTTCTGGGGGAACAGCAACCTTGCTCATGAAATTTGACCATAGGGAAGCTCAGAGAACATTTTGGTCTCATTTCAGTCTTTCACAATAGTTCCCAGGTTTTCATAGAAATTCGGGTTGTGGGAGTTCCCTAACCATTTTACAATGTCAAAAAAGTTAATTTGATTTTTTTGCAGCAGTTCTTGAATAGGCAGAACCTTGGAACAAGGTGCTTTGTCATGAGAACAGGGGACATTGCTGTTGCCAGAAAGTTCTCTGAGCCTCCTGAAGGTTGATTTTCACCGGGAATGTTGCTGTTGCATCTGAAAGAGGTAATGCTTGAACTAGAACATGATCTCTTCAGGACTTGGCCAGAATCTTGAGTACATGAGAGTACCATAAGTCCAAAAGAGAGTTCTGAGAATTGAACCTTGTACACAAAGATGGCATGGTGATTCCAAAAGCATGGTATTAAAAGTTTTTGTCATCGCTCTTTGCCCCTTCAACTGCTCTCTAAAGGCAATCACTTCTGCCTCAGTGATGTGTTCTGTTATCCCTGGGTGGCACTTTCTTTAGGCTTCATCATTCCAAATAGAGCCTACTCCATGGCCATAGACAGAGATGAAAAGCAAAAAATGGAAAATGACAAAAGTCAAAAGATATTGACTCCAAAACTCCACCGAGCTTGTACTTCATGATTGAAAACAGAAAGAAGTCACAGGGATTTAAATCAGGAGAAAAACAATGATCTTATTCTGCATGAGTGATAGGCATAAGGAGTCATTCCTTCTCCTTTGTGAAAAATGAGGCTGTGTGTCAAGTGGAGTGTGATCACTATTTTTGAAAGCTGGAACTGGGAATTTTTGCCCAATCTCTGTTGTCTTGTATCCATCTGTTTCTGGCCACAAAGAAAGAACTCAGTGGAGAATGCACTCATTGAAGTGAATGCAGCAGTGGCGATGGGATTGAAAAGCATAATAAAAACAAGCTGTTAAGCTGAAAATGATCATGAATTACTGAGAAAAAGTGTATTTAATTCAAGTAAGATTACTTCAAGTAATGAAGTATTATGTGACAAAATGATTCCTTTGCATATGGCCAATGTGGTGGCACATTTTGGTTACACCTTATTCATTATCCAGATTTATCCATGAAAAACTTATTTTCAGATTTAATTACACCAAGGAAGTTTGATGGATGTTAAGAAAGTTTCAGTTTCCAATAACCACTAGGGTGAACAAGAACCTCATTCAAATAGTGGCCAGCAGTCTGGGCCATCCTGTCATTTTGATTGGTTTGGCATTTCCAGTTTCATGTGATTGCTGAAACACTTGAAGAATTGACTTGCAATTGACCCAGGATCAAGCTCATTTGTCTCTCAACTCTCATAGCATTTTGTGTAAAAGAAGCCTGGAATTTTTGTGTTAAGGGTAGTCAGAAGTCTGCCATGTTGACTGTGTCAAAATGCATGATCAGATGTTATGATTTTGCTCAGATATGGATGCTCCTTTGCAAACTTTGAGCTCATGTAAGCAATGTCAATCCATTCATAATTCTTGATTGTGTGAGCAGAGTTAGTATTTGATCTTGACTTGATGCAAGAGTGATTGGATTTCCCAAGTTATTAAATTATCTTGGAAATGAAATATTTAGAAAGTTCTTGTGATGTTTATTTTTAAAGAAATTAAATTTCAAATTGTGGTCAATTTTTCTGGTCCACTCTGGACACCAAGTTCAAAAAGCTTCCAGATTGATACCAGAACAGCCAACGACATGGTTATATGGAATTCATTTGCAGTGGAGTGCATTCCTGGGGTGCATACTAACATGCATGCCAATAGCATCCTGCATGATGGTGAACAGTCACCTTTGTAAGGTCTTGAGTGCAACTTGTTGGAGTGGAGCATGATGCATGTTGAGCAGCATGTGAATGTGATAGTTTGTGCTGTTAGGCAAGAATACCACTAACAGTACCCCATGTCATGACATGCTTATGGGAATGATTCCCAATTATGTATGCTGACCTTTGAATGGCAATCCCCGTTCAAAGATGGACATGAGTAGTGGAATATGATCCCCTCTCTGGATGACCCTCAGCATCAGAAGTTTGCTTGCTAGAACATGATTTGTCAGTGGCAGTCTTGCTTAACTGCAAATAAAGCTTAACATGGTGCAATTTGTTGCGCTCCAATGAGCTGTGCCTGCAAGTTGTGTCTCAAGACCTTGTGATGGCAACTGTGCACAACCATGCAGAACTTCTTGTGGTGTGCACATTATTAGTACACACCTCAGGTATGTGCTCAATTATGAAAAAGGTCTGTATCATTGTGTTCTGATTGGCTGTTCTGATCTCAATCTGAAAACTGAACCTACTACTTTTTAATTCCCCACACTTTGTCACTTCAGTTCAACAAGGTTCTATCTGAAATTTAAAAAAATGGAAACTGATCCAATTCTACAGCTATTGTCTACTTAAAAGACACTTCCAAGCGATGTGTTGCTATCACATTGAACATTAGTAATGAAGGGCTATCTTTAAGTGAAAATGGTAAAAGTTAAACATAAAACCTCAAGACTGTGCTGAATTTTGAAGTTATTTCTTTCTAATTTGCTTGACTTTCAGATAGAACCTTTATGTGATGATATGACAACTTATCATCCATATGCTGACTTGTTGATGACTACTCCCTTGCATTGCATGGCAATGGTTTTTGCCAGATAAATTTAAAATTAAAGGTGGTTATGGATCAATAGGTGAGAGAATTTAGCTTATCTATATCTCTCTCTCTTCCTGGGTTTCTGACAGGCAAGGAGTGGCACACAGTCGTCAGACAGAAGAGACTCGGGTCTGGCACCGCCGAGACGGGAAGTGGCAGAACGTCCACTTCCATCGCTCCCTCAACACCAAATAGCAATCCCAGGAGGACCCGAGGGTCGGCCCATTCCCCCGCAACCCTCGGGGCCGAACAACTCCCTCTCCTCCACCTGCAAAGAGGGCCAAGATCCACCTCCACTTGCACCCCCAGGACTCATCATCTCCACGGAGCACTCCTCCATGCTCCGAGGATTTCATCCCCTCAACATCCTCCAGCGATTGATATGCCACCACCACCAAAAGGAAGTGTTTTATGTACCAACCACTTCCATGTGCATCTCTGCAGAGCACTCCCTTCTGTGCATTTCTACAGAACACTTTCTCCCCCCATTCATCTCTCTGGGAACATTGACTCCTATCAGCTTCCACCATCGATTAATCCTGTCATCAAGTGTTGTATCTTCTCTCTCTGTTGTTGAATCAAACAGGGAAGGAAGGATTCCAAGAACCCTTACATTATTGATATTGACCCTTCGTCGCTCTCTGTATCTTCAATACCCTCGTCAATCCATGTGACCGGATGGAACATCCAACCCCAAGCCCCCGTGTTCCATGTCCTATGCTGTATGCCTTTTTATTCCAATTTTTACAAGTATTATTCATCTTCTGGATCTGCATAATTATTGGACAGTATTGATGTCCAAGACTTACAGTGGTTACTATAGTTTTCTTTTTCCTGTTAAGGGAGACAAATCAAAGTGAGTGTGGCATACAAGTGTGGTCTCTCTCCCATCTCCTTCTTTGAAATTGCCATTGACATTGATCATAGTATCAATATTAGAGCTTGATCCTGATCCGAATTGCATAATATCCCCTTCCTTTAATTCAAGCCAAAAATTTCTGAAACACATTCTAGTCACTGGAAGCAAATGATTTTTATTATTTCTTTTCTGGCAGTGTTTTGATGGTCAATGATCATGTGTATCCAGGTGAACAAAAAGACACAAGAGGTTTTGTTGTTTCACTGCCTATGGTTTTGTCCTCTTGCTTCTTTGTTGTGGGTCCAGAGTACTGCATTGCCTCTAGTTCCCATCTTTTCCTTCTTGCCAGATCTTGCCTGCTCAAACAAGCCTAGGTTCTCTTTCTCTTCATATGGTATCAATTAAAAGATAGCCCATTTGGCATTGACCTTTGAGTTTTTTAAGTCTACTTTTACAACTTGACTTCTTGTAACCCCTTCTTTTCCCCAAACAGGATCCTCCCAATTGACATGGCTATCTATTTATGTCTTTTTCTTCCCTCATAAATTCCTCTGAGGGAAGACCAGGCCTAAAGATTGATGAGTATGATGTTGAGAATACTTCATGTTTGAGGTCTACTTGCATCTTGTTGCAGAACTTGTGGTTGCCAAAGGAAGGCAGGGAGTCTTTCATTTACTGAGCTCGGTTATCTTTTTATTTGTTTACTCTCTGCCTCTGAGAAGTCAAGGAAGTGTAGGGTCAGGGACTTTTGTTTCTTTAGCTTCTTATCTTAACCCAAATTGCTCCTGGAGCAACACAGGAATACAAGATAATCCTATTCCACATAAAGTAAATTATATCACCCCTTCCTGGCAGTGATATGAGTGGGAACAAACTTCACATTAAGGTATTGAAGAATATTGGACCTCAAACTTCTTACACGTTTGGGCCCTTCCACTTATGGAATAGGTTAATACCAAAGTAATGGAGAGTTTTCAGGTTTCTATAATAGAGAACCGTTTTTCATACCCTTCATTATCAGTGCCATTGATGGTCAGAAAGAGAAAGCCTAAAATATGACAGCTAAGTTCCACCTTCAGTATTTCCACCCATAGGGTTTTCTACCACTGGTCTCACTGCAGGGAGAAGGTGAGATATAGTTTAGATTGCTGCATCATTTTCCTTGCTGTTACTAAATACTTCTTTTAAATTGATTGCTGTCTGTCTCACTTTATTTCAGTGAGATGGATAGGGTCAGGTCACTTACCCCAGGCATCATTCACATTGGGATAGATTGGATGGGAAGTCCCTGCTTGAAAATCAGATCCTATAGTCTTTACATATAGGGTCTTTGGGACTAAGGTGACTTGGACAAAAAAAAGTTGATGTTACCCCCCAGTTTTTTCCCTTTGACATTTCAGTGATGTCTATCCTTCTTCATATCAATACAATTGCTTGTGTTACATCCATTTGAGTTTCCTTCTGGCAGCATGCTCATGACAGCTTTGCAGCTATCTCATGATGGAAACATATAGCTGTATGCACATTGTTGAAGGGGGTTTAGAGTACCATCAATCCCTTTATTTTCTTTCACAGAATTTCCCTCAGAGTTTGGAATGGCAAGCCAAACTACTCCTTATACTCCAAAAAGATGAGTTGCACTTTTTATTTTGGTAGAGAATCCTCACCCAGAGATGGGTGAGGATTCTGTAACTGTTCTTTATCTTTTTCACCCATTGAAATTGCATCTTGCTCAATGACTATCACTCATGGGTCAAATAGATATGGTTAAATTTGAATGTCATAGCATAACAGCTTGATTTATCCTTAAATCCAAGACAGATTTCACAATTAGAGTTAGGGATATCATGGATACATGGTTTGAAAATGAACATATGTGTCTTTATTAGCGCTGGCAACACTGGGGCCTTGAATACAGCTCCCTGTTGCTCATTTACTTTTTAGGATACAGGTTTCAGAAGAACCTCCTTCCTATTATAGAGCAGCACCAATATCTCTAACTTCTTTCTTGGAGTTTATATGTATAGAACAAAACTTCAAAATGCATTCTGTCACAATTCTAGAGAAATTTGTATCTATGCAGATGATACAGAGTAATCTTCCACTACACTTTATCATCTTTAAAGCAATTCTCACTGCAAAATTTATTGTGATGAAAGAGTCATGTCCTTTAAGTTGAAACTAGTTCTACAGACAGAATGTTTCTTGCAAAACAAGGATGCCTAGCCAAATTCTTAGAATGTGGGAAGTCATATGAGCAAATGATGTTACAGCATTGGCCAGGAGCATTTCTTCACAATGGTACCAAGTTGTTAAAAAAAAATTTCATTGCAAGTGGATGTTGGACCGGCAACATGCAGACAAGAAGAAAACTTAAGAAAAAGCTTCCTTCTCATTTTACCAAGACCAGTTAAAAAATAGGATGTAACATTGCTTGACTGAAATCAATTAGGCTGCTGGAAGATAGTTTCACTATTAGTTAGCATGGCAAAAATAGCTATAACTGTAAGCCACTTTAACTTGATCTACCTCTGTTGGCACATAATACACAATCTTTTACTGCTGAATGGAAATCCTGAGTATCAGAGCAGGGATATCCAGTCATCTGACCTCCTGGTCAGATCCATCACATCACCTTTCTTATTCAATAATAAAATGCATGCAGGGATGTACTCATTGTCATTATTGACTTTCTTGTTCCAATAAAATTATTAAAATATAAATTTATTGGCTATCTAGCCTGCAGCACTCTTTTTACTTCCAATGTGGCCCACCATTCCAAAACATAGGACATCATTTCAGTAGAGTATCTGCATTAGGTGCTACTAAGTGATCAACATGATATATCTGACAAAAGTCTAGGGCCCAAATGCACAAACCACATTCAGGGGAGATTGAGGGGTTTTTAATTTAAAGAGCTAATTTTGAGAGGCTACGTGAATGCGTTTCAGGTATCGACTGGGAGGGAATGTTCTGTGGGCTGATGGTAGAGGAGCAATGGTTCACGACATTATTGCAAGGCTTCATGGAGGAATGCATCCCAAGAAGTCCATGAAATCTGTCAGGCAACCGGTCTGGTTTGCGAGTAAAATCAAAGCACTCATCAGGGAAAAGAAGCAGAAATGGGATATGTACAGTATAAGCGCACGGGAGATAGAATGGACTGAGAAATATAAGAAATGAATAACAGGCCATTGTTCAAAAATGGAGAGCCCCTAAAACTTGGTCTTTGTCCCAATTTTATCCGTTCATTCTTGCAGCATGTAGGTATATTTTTCCCTTTTCCAAAAAAAAAAAACTTACTTTACCATTCAAAATTCTATTTCACAAAAAATGAAAAATATCAGGTCAACTTTTCTTTCTGCTCCAACTTGCCTGAACTACAACTTATTTGAACAAATGATGGATCACTGAAAAGCCCTTTTCGAGAGCTATTAAGCAGTACCATATAAGACAGGTTTTGCTCAATGGTAACCACAAGAGCAGTCTCATAAGATATGATCCTTATAATGATCATACGCCATGAAAGGGTTAAAGGAATAGATCATGTCAAATGTGGTGGATTTCTTCCAGTTTGATGGCAGCAAGAGAACGAGAGGTAATAAACTTGAGCTGTGTAAAACTGCTGGTGCGGCTCAGATTGAGACAGGACTTTACTGAAAGAGTAGTGAACACATGGAATGCATTAAGACGACAATGTAGTGGCTGCCCCTTCCGTGACTATTTTTTAAGAAACTAGATGCATTTATGGACAAGCAAGAAGGGGGGCAATGTCGACTCAAGGGACTAGGCAGTAAGCAACTAGGATATGCTAAAAAAAAAAAAAATTAATAAAAAAAAATACAAAAATATGTAGCTTTATGAGGAGTAGGCCTACCCTAAAATTAAGGAACACTTGACGTCGACACGTGGTGTCCAAATGGGCGTTATTGCCTCTTGATACCACTATACAACCTTGAAAGAGCTCTTTTTCCCCTGTAGGAGTCTATGTATTTCTCAAGGGACCATTAACTAAAGGAGGTTTCAGCATTCGTACCTAAGCACTTGTGGATTCCAGTAGACTATTGTGCCCTCAATTCTCTGAAGTTAGCTTGTAACCCATCCTACACTGTTAAATTCATAAGATTGCATGGGTTTTCCTGACACAACTTAGAATTACAGGGTGGGCAAAAAAAAAAAGCTTTCAACAATGTGCTACGCTTCACTCACTGCATATATTTTACTGAATTTTGGTGCATTTGAATAAGGTTTAAAAAGCTGTAAATACATTTCAAATACCTTTAACAGTGTTAGAAAATTGGAGTTTATGAACAAACAAAAACAGCATTGCTGCACACTCCAACAAAGACTGCATATGACCTACAGACACTGCCTGCTGTCCATCCCCACTTCTACAAAAATTCACAGTTTTTGTCTGCTGTTCATATGAGTTTCCAAATTTCTGAAACTGTTGAAGATATTTGAAGTATAAGTACATCACTTTAAAGCTCAGTCATTCCTCTAGGAAATTACACAAAACAGCATTAAAATATTAGCGAGTGCAGCATGGTGTATTGTTGAAAACTGTTTTTTTTGGCCCACCCTGGTGGTACAGGATTCATATTGTTTAACCCCTTCAGTGAAAATTTTTGTGCAATATTTCAGCTATTGAGCTATACATATAATAAACTATGAGTGATGACAATTGACGATGGTTATTGTATATTGTCCAGCTTTTGAATGATAAGTATGAAAAATATTAGATACTAGATTAGATATTAGATAGTTTTATAATTACAGCAATTTTAGTTTGACATTAGTAATGATACCAGGACATACCTTGTCCCAATGAAAGGGTTAAAGAAAGAAAGCTGTAGGATTTATGGGGTTCAAGATGAATTTTCAAAACGTAAAAATACTCAGGGAAGAGAACTTTGACATGAAAAGACAAGGAACTAATATAAAATACTTCATTGAACACAACCACAGCCTTTCCCGTGATCCATGGATGCCTTCCTGCTCCATTATTATGCATTGCCATAAGAAAATGTCTTTGCACTTCAAAACAATCAACTTAGAATGCACAATCTCAACATATTTGAAAAACATGAAGGGTGTGATGGAATATTGACTATGGCATCTTGAGTTCCTGTAACACCATCAGCCCCACACCATCAGCCCCTGGAAATTTTAACAACTGTGGGAGTTATTAAGTATAGCTGTAAGAGCCATTTAAGAGCAAAATTACTTCCCCAATACCATAACAAAGATATGCGAAAAGGACCTGAGGTTATTAAAATTTTAATGAAAAATAATTCAATATGATCCAATGCAACTACAAGGAACTCTCATTTTAAATAATTTCACAGGCACACATATACACACACATATATATATATAAATATGACCAAGGACAGATGAAAATTGAAGGGATTAAGAGGATGAAGACACAGCAAGTTTCTTGAGATGCTCCATGAAAACTTGGAGGCTAACATCATCAGTGAGAACTGGGGCTCCTCCATCCTGATATACAGAAGAAAAAGAATTCAATCAATCATCATCTTCATATCTCATGTCTTACCAGTAGACTAGCTGACTTCAAGAGGATTCTAGGACTATAATTTGCCTACTTCAATTTTCTATGCTGCTGTTAACAGGGTGTCTTCCTATTCAGCCATTAGACCTGGTGTGCTGAAGTCAAAAGCACCATGAATCAAGTGGTTTTTTTGATGAGCCATCAGAAGCAAGGATTGTCAGGTCCCTTTCTGTCTCAATCTTCCTGGGTTAACTTACTTCTATAACTATCCCATGATAAAAGTTGGTCTGTAGAAGCATAGAAATGGTAGAAGTGAAGGGTGGATTGATAAACCAACCACCCCACACCTGGTCAGACATATTAACCATGAGCAGCTCATCAATTACAGAAGCCACCTTTTGCCAAAAAATGCATGTTATTGCAAGAAGCAGGAGTACAGTGCTTCCACTTCAAAATCTTGTGGAAGCACTTTTCCTACTTACTTTCATCATTGCTCCTTTATTGTTTAAGTACTTCAAGGATAAGAACTGCATTGGTGCTTAATTTTACTTGAAGCAAATAAGTAATTTAGCAAACGAACTCATAATCTACACAATCTCTATCAATTCCTGCCCATACGCATTTGAATGAAAGAAAGATTGCGTGTGGCTAATTTGCCAGCTTCCAACTTGCAATGTGCTGATGAAAAAATAGGCTATCAGTGCAAGGGGCCCAAGACCCAAGAAGATGCTTTTGCTCTGAAATCTGAACGAACCCTCCCTCCCATCTAAGCCTCACCCCCTGTAAGCTCATCTAAGAGATCATATCTTCATATTTCCTATTAGAAATGTTAAATTATATTTGCATATGGCATTTCAATTTTTTCTCAGCATTCAAAGTTTATATTTAAATTCTCAACCATTAATATTTTTAACAAGCTCTGCATGCTGCAGTGCACCTTTCTTTAGGCCCGCAAGCAGCTCAGTCAGTATGCAATTTTAAAAATCCACTTGATAAAGACCAGGGGTATGTTTTTAAGTTCTGCCTTGGCATCGTGCTGAGAGCATGATGCCAAGTCAGAACTTAAAAACATACTCCCATACTACACTGTGTTGGCAGCTATCAATATGACAAGAATATTCTTCATGATACTCCCTATATAAAATAATGGAGGTTTCTCGAGTAACCTACCACAGAAATGTTACTGGAGTTAGAATGTAGGAACAGTAAAATGTGACAGGCCCTAAATGGGCAATGAAGACCCATGACTGCCTAAAGTGATTGGTGAGGTTACAAGACAGTAAATTGCAACATAATAGAATACATCCCATCACCCAACCACCACCACCACCACCACCATCAAATTGTTACAGCAAAATACAAACTCCCATTCCTGAGAATGTTCAGAGCACAGTTTAAAAAAAAATTTGGTTTAGTTGGATAGACCCCAAAAAGTACATGACTGAGCACCATTGTCTTTGGATGCTCGAGAGAGAGGGAGAGGAAGCATGATAAATCATGTGAAGCCATGAAATGAAACAAATTGTAAGCATGTGAAGTGCAAGCAAGATAGAGACAGAGAATGCAGTTTGGGGTGGGGTGGAGGAACTGAGGGAATGACAGGTGTACGTTACCGTTCCGACTCCATATGCCTCCCCAATCACTGACTGGAATGTCAACAAAAAAGGAAGAAAAACACAGCATAAAAGTGTAAGAAAAAAAAAACTCACATCCATATATCCTCAAAAATGAATCTCAACAGGAGTCCCAAAAAACCAGATTCAAAACTTCTGTGACTGATGCAAGTTATTTCCAGAATACTTTCCCCAATAAAAATGTCAATTTGTATGCAACCTCCAACTCTGCTAAAATTTCCTAAACTTCCTTTACAAGTGACTGATGATTTTCCCCCACCACCTTTCTTCTTTTTTTTAACCCCTTCACCGGCAGGTTTTCTAACTTGCTACTAGAGAAGCCCAAGAATTTATCGGGCATGCCGGAGAAGGGATTAATCACATCACCACATTCCTGTTTACCTAGCATTTCCATGGTTCATATGTGGGAACATGGAAAGTTCTACATGTGTGAAAGGAGGAAAAAAAAGTTATTGATTTGAATATCACTGAATTCCTGGGGACAACATGAGCCTTAATACACATTTTGCTGATAACTTGTTGAAATAAAAAGTCACATTGACTTGACAATGTCAACAACACTATCAAAGTCTCCCACACAAAACCTACATGTCCTACCCTATCATATCAGGGTGTCACTTGCCCCATGAAAGGATAGGACATACCAGGTTTTGATTAAAATTCACTAATTCACTATTATGGAGTCCATGAAGGGACCCACAACAGAAAGTGACATGGATTGCTCACCAATACTGGCAAAATCCTTATGGGATGGAGACATGCAGTATACAGGGTGGGCCATAAATAATCATACCACATTTACATGTTTCTACTTCTGCATGCCCAAGATAAGCAAAGAAAAAAAGATGGTATCTATATGTGCCAGCCAATGTGGTCAATCTCCTTCTCTGACTCCTTTTCTGAGTCACTAGGCTTGATGCTCAAAAACTTGTCTTGCAGACCATGTAGCAGTAATTAATAACTAACATAAATGGCTCCATTATAATTGTGACTGTAATTCAAAATATTATTGTAAGTGGAGTCTGCTGGAAGAAGGTGTCCACAAACAGAAAATGGCAACGTGAATCACTCAAGGCTGGGGCTGGTGCTGAAGCAGAAGTGGAACCATGTCCATCCATAGTAATTGACCAGCAGACTTGAAGATTGCAAGTTGCCATCAAGAAGAATGGGGATTCTTTGAAAATATTTAGAGAGTAGTTATAGTAAGTCATTGTGTCTTGTTAAAATTCAGTGGATTCTATGAGAAATTATTAGTAGATAATGAAATCCAAGAATTAGGTTTGACATGAATATTTATGGCCCAACCTGCACAGGGGACACTTCCCAGTCAACATTTTTTAATTTTGGACATTGGTGCAAAAGCTTGAATTGAGCTGCAGTACATCTTGCAGTGTTTCACAAGGGTAAGATAACATATATGAAACAGCCTGTTCCAGATGAAGCAATTCTGGAAAAATTCCAATAGTGCTTCATGAAGAGCTGATAAATTGGACTTGATAGATTTCCATGGTTGCACAGTCCCAATGCACAGGGCAGTTAACAAGCAAGAAGAGAGCTTGAAAAGTCAAGGGGAATTGACTGCCCCTTTCATATGGAGCAAATGACAAGCAATTAAACAATAGCTCATCACTGGAAGATCACTCTATAAAATTGGTATTTCTTACTCTACCTTGCTCTCATCATGAAAAAAATAGCCTCATCTGAAACTGGCTTTACTCAAGTGTGCAACTGGACACTTGTTCCATGCATGGAAAAGATTATGTAAAAGAGATGTCGCAGGACTCACCTGTCCATAGGCATACATGTTGTTGTGTGTCTGAGACGGGTTCACCTTTGACAGAAGGAACCGAGCCTGTTTGGGACAGAAGTAAGAAAAACAGCCTCAAATTTCCCCAATGAAAATGCACTAAATAATTCAAGGATCAAATTTTCCTGAGTCTCCCAGGTCTATCAGCACATCATTCAAACTTCCTGGACCATAAATTACATAAATTATGCTTTCAGACTTCTCCCCAACAGACCAATATATCAGATATTGAAAGTACAGGGTCTGCCAAAAGTCATGATGGGATTTTCAACTTAAATAAATAAAAATCACAATTACACAATTGAAAATTGTTTGCCAAATAAAGAGTACATCTGGGAGATATTATATTCTATGTTAGTTTTTTTTAATATAATATCTTTTAAATACTTTCCACAGTTAGCCGCACATAGACGTGCTCAAAGAACTGCACTTTCCATGGCAGAAGCCAAAGTGTTCCGATTAATGCTGTTTATCTCCATGCGTATCTTTTTCTTTACTTCATGTAGTGTTCTGGGCTTTGTAAGGCAAACTCTTTCCTTTAAGTAGCCCCACAGGAAGAAGTCTGGGGCTGATAAATCCGGAGACCTGGGAGGCCAAGGAATGTCTTCAAATGCAAAGAGATAAATAGCATTAATAGGGACACTTCGGCTTTGTCATGGAAAGTGCAGTTCTTCGAGCAAGTAAATATGTGGCTAACTGTGGAAAGCATTTTAAATATGTTATATTCAAAAACTAACAAGCAATATAATATCTCCCAGTTGTACCTATTAATTGGCAATAAACCATTTTCTTTTACGCAACTGTGTTATTTTATTTAAGTTTAAAATCCTGTCATGACTTTTGGCAGACCCTGTATATTCAACAGTTACTTTGAAGAACATTACATTTTATCCAGAAGATCAAAAAGCTTTATTTTAATACAATATCACTCCTATCAATGAGAGTTCAACATATTCATAATGAAGAGTTCATTAAGCCTGTCAAAGGTCAAAACTAAAACCTTATATACTAGAGGGAAGTTATAACAGATAATTTGATGGGTCAACAACAGTGACTCCAGAGGCATGGGGCTTCTGAACCTATGCCCAAAGGTTTAAGTAGAATCCTAACTGTTGCATGCCCCAGATCTAGTAGGGCATTGCAGAACTCTGCAAGAGATAAGAAGTAAAATGATACAACACTTACATCTAGGGGAATCAGATGTTGAGGTCAAAGTCACATGCCCTGTTCATTTGATGAATTCAGCTTATCAATGTAAGTGTAACGATATTTACTGGTAGATAAAGGGAATAGGGTCACCATAAGTTCCCATCATCTTTCCTGTTATGTTTCATGTTTCTAACCTTCTTATCTTGGTCCAGATCCATTTCAAATCAGAGTAACAATTACAAAATTAGGCTCCCCAAGACAAGGCTTTACATTGGTACCCATTTCATCAAATTTAGTTTGAAGGCTGTAACTTCAATGTTTTGGCATATTTTTTTACACTTTTCCTTCCGATATGGAACATATTCAAATTCATGAATAAAGAATCAGGCACAAAGACAGAGGAATAAAATGCTGGAAGCATGAGGAACTCAGTTGCACAAGGCAGATAAGGAACTTTTTAGCTGGGAATTTTATTGCTGGAACAGTGCCTAAAAGGAAATAGCATGGAATATTTTGCAGGTATGAATCAAAGTTGGACATGGAGGTGTTGAGAAGTTTTGTCAAAGGGTTATTCCATTATACAGGGTGTCCCAAAAGCCCCTATCTATTTTGCTGAAATAGGCTGAATTTCAAACAAATAGCTCAATGACTTGAATATGCATGTATTTCCATACAAAATACAAGTATTATTACAGATCAAAATAGAAATACACTGCAATAATCTTTAATCAGTAGTTTCAACGTGCGCTCCATCAGTATCTCTGCAAATCTCAAATTGGTCTGCTGCATTGCGGAATACATTTGCGAGCATTTCAGGGTTTATTTTCTGAATGGCCTGCTTAATGCGATCTCGCAAATCTGGTAAATCTCGAATTTTTCTGCGATAAACTTCTGATTTAATGAAACCCCAGGCAAAGAAATCCAATGGGGTCAAATCCAGAGATCGCAGTGCCCGAGGCCTGTTTCCCCCACGTCCAATCCAACGATTTGGAAAACGCCTGTTGAGGAATGCCTGAACAATTCTGGCATAATGACATGGTGCCCCATCATGCTGAAAGACTACAGTGTCGAGAATACCATCTGCAAGAAGTTGGGGTTCTAGAAACTGTTGAAGCATATTGAGGTAAATCGAGAAGAATCGAGGTAATCGAGGCTTACAAAAATTTTCTTGTGAATTTGTCTCTAATCTCACATTTCATTCCTCTGATGCAACAAGTTACGACCATAACACGTTCCTGCACATTCATCATCAATGATATGGATCTGAAATTTAAAAAAAACTAAAAAGTTAAAAATAGTTCAGACAGTAATCTAATGTTTGATATGCATAGAAATGAACATGTAATCACATCACTGAGTGATTTATTTAAAATTCAGCCCATTTCAACAAAACAGATAGGGACTTTTGGGACATCCTGTATAATGTGTCTGTGTCTAAAAAAAAAAAAACCAATTTCCATTATCTATATCATGTAACAGCTGCTGCAATTTTATCGAGTTCCCTGCCTTTTTCCAGGTCTTCAGAAGATATGGAGATATTTCCTGGAGAATCCCCCATTGCTAATGACTTTTTTACTCAAGGAAAAGAACATAAAATGAATCTAATTTTCAACAGGTTCCCACCCTTTAGTGGTGACTTTAGCTTCACAAGCATCGTTAAATGTCAGTTGACAGGTGATGGTGACACAAAACATAGTACTGAGCTGTACACACCTGAGAGCCACCTTGTTCAGTCTCAATGTATCGAGGCATGGGGAAACGGGTCTGGAGGATCTCTTGGGCATCATCAGCTGGAGCCTGGAGTAGCTGACGGAAGTTTTCATACTCTGGCAGCTCATGGTACCCCTGGGCCTTCCATTGTGCTATTGTCTAAAGTGTAAAAAAAACATCAGCAGATGGTAACCTACCATGACTCCATTCTTTTCATTCTTTTCCACTAGTACACAAGAGCTTCTGTTAGGCTTAGAAATCCTACAATGCCCAGCAGAAAAGGAAATTCTTGAAATTATGCAGGCTGTCCTGGAAAAAAGGAAGCCTTATACTTAAATGTAAGTATGAAACACAGCATTGGCAGTTATGAAACAAAAACATTGTTCTGAATGAAATATATCTACTGGGTATGGCAAAAAAAAAACTGCCTTTTAGTCAAACTATCTCTGCTACTTGCTACTCTCATGAAACTTTCACTCTGTACAGAAGAATAAGTTTCCAACATATCTACAAAGTTTACTCCAATTTCATTTCTCCAAGGTAAGGCTATGAGGAATGATTCAAAAGTAGTATAATGAAAATGGACATGAGCTCATGCTGGTGGTGGAATGGAGGACATACTTGAGCTCTAAGGTGCTCTACTACCATATTATCCAAGCTACATTGATCACCTCTCCCATTGAGTTTCAATTTTAAGGCTGGCCTTTTTCTGCAGATAGTTTTGATAAGCTTTTTACCAATTAACGACGAACAAACTCTGCCTTTGGTACTCATTGATTTGTCTGTGGCTTATTCAGATTTTCCATGGGTCTTCATAAAACAAGGCATGAGGAGTTAGAACTCAGGAGGATGAAACACTACCCAAGTCCATTCCCAATTTATGATTTTTTTTTAGCAATTGCTCATGACCTTGCTTTGGCAATTTCAATTTTATTTGTATTAAATTTTAAATTCTGTTGGAAGATACCAAATTATGCATGGTGAAAGTAGCTGGAGTAAGAGCAGAGATATACAGGATGGCCACAAAGTGGAGGATCAGTTTAGTCAACAGGTTGCCCGACACCCCTTTCATTTACATGCTTCACAGATTATGAGTGACCAAAGTTCATACAAACCAAATATGACAGAAAATGATCAAAGTGATCCCCCTCTTCATGGCCACCCTGTAAAAGCTGAAAGTAGTCAGTCTTATTTTTTGCTATACTCTATATATTGCCACATGTTTGTAAGAGGAGATAGGGTTCCAATAAAATGAACAAATTCACTACTTCTCAATTTTCCTTGTTATGCAGCTTTGAGGGTAACCTCCCAGGACTAAATTTTTAATTTCTTATACTACTTCCTCTTCCCTGTAACATCATCAATCTCTTCACTTTCTCCTTGAGTATCAATTTTTTGCACCTAAAAGACTTTTCCTGACTTTAAATGAAAATCATGGCAACTTTCTCTGACATCTCCCTGACTTTTTGACCCCAATTCTATTCCCTGAGTTTTCAAGGTTTCCCACAGCTGTGGCAATCCTAAATGTGTTGAAAGTTACAAACCTCTCCATTAAATATAAGGATTTGGAAGAAGGTGTCCATGAGGAGGATGCGATCAGGCTGGATGGAGGAGGTATCAAGGAGCACTGGCTCTGGAGGCCCATTGAAGCTGTAGCTGTAGAGGATTGGCTGGATCATAATCAGGCTGTTCATTGTGTCTTCCCGCATCAGCATGTGCCTGCACAACCAAAAGCAATGCAAAAACTGGTAAGACTATTGATGCACCTTGGCTTTCCTCCTTCCTTCTATCCTTTCTGCCCCAGCCAATTTCAACATGGTCTGAAATTGTAACTTCTATCAAATCACATTCTGAAATAATCAGCTAAAGGTTCACTCATATGACTATAAATGTAGCTTGGCTAGGGATTTGAAGTCATTCTTAGTGTTTTCATTAACTATCACAGATCATTCTTCCTCAATTAAAAAATAAATCACTTGAATTTTATAGAAAACTAGAGGGATGGAAGCCATGCAAGGCAGCTCACAAGTTCATTGCATTTAACTCTTATCCAGGCAAGGTATTTTTGTGACACAAATGGGCAAGGCCAAACATTTTTAGAAATTTTTCCTTAAAAGCAAATCCAGACTTTAAAAATTAGTTTTTGAAATTATGGATGACTGTCTATGAAACCCATATCAAATTTGAAAAATTTTTTGAAAAAAATTGCAGAGTGTGATGAAATGAAATATACCTTGCCCAGATAAGGGTCAATGTAGTCAAATCTCCCAAGGGAGATTTGACTAGCAAAAGCAATTCACTATAAAATCCTATGAATTTAACAGAAACATGGGAGAATGTAAATGTAAAATAGATTTTTTCTTTTCATATCTTGGCATGAACGACTTTGCACAGCAGAGGTCCAGGCCAGTTTTCAATCATGCCGAAAAACTTCAATTGCATTCAATATACCAGCAATGAGCTATACAAAACCATAACAAAATGGAGATCCTTACTTTCAATCACTGCAAAAAATGCTTTGCCAATAATGCAAGCAATGAATAATGCTGGTTTTTGAACTCTAACCTATAAAATGAGGTTTCATCAGGGCTGTTGTTGAAGACCTGCATGAACTGGGAACGCCTGAGATGGAACATGAATTGTGGGTATAGAGAGAATGCCTCAGATAGACGGAAGCTTGCTGCATCATCCTTGTTGTACTCTCCAAACTTCTGACACTGGGAACAATAACAAGGACATTCATATGATGGAATACATAAAAAAGGTAAGTCATTTTTAAATTCAGCTCCTACAGAGTGCCAGGAAGATTTTATTTATTATTCTAATTATGCAAAGCATAACATACTGATGGGGGTTTTTTAAACCTCCCACTACAGCATATTAAGGGCATCAATGGGTTGAAATTCAAGCAAATATATATATGTGACAAGGGGCCAAGGATGAGAAGGAAAGGAAGGAAGGGGAAAAGAGATAATCAAACAACAAAAGAGTAAATGTCAATTGGAATGTCAACAGGCAAATTTTATGTATTATATGGACCATGGAAGGGAGGCACTCATATACCAATGTTTTTTAAAGTAGATGTTAAAAGGTAGATTGCAAGGGGTCCCAACAGAGGTTTCTTTCAAGACAATGGGGAACCACCAGTTGCATGAATTCCAACCCTGAACCAACTGAATCTGAAACCTCACAAGTGTGTGGATGCTTTTTTGTGCCTTATGCATTAGTGCCTGCGAGGTACCAAGAAACTGACACTGATCAATCAGTAGTAATATGGCAAAATCTACAATGCTCTGAATAGCATTCCATATAGAATGACATGATTCCATGGTCATCTATGGAATTCATACCAGGTGACAGTTTCTTCATCTCCTACGAAATTTTAGGTCTTCACCAATTTACAGAGGGTACTATTTGTCAATTAAAATCTCATCCATTCCTTTCAAATATTGAGCCATTGAGAGGCAATTTGCCCAGCTCAAAGTAAAAAAAAAAGAAAGCAAGGTGAAGAGGTTTCAATATCACACAGATGGGTAAAATGAACACCTATTAGTTGAGGAGTTCAACTATCACCAATTTTGTCATAGCTGGAATGGAGGGTGTAAAAAATATTTGTTCTGCCCAGAAATTCACACATGGGGTGCCATTTCCAGAAGTGACTCTGAGGACATTACCATAAGGGTGACAAGATGTTGCAGTAGCAGCTCAAGTTTAGGAACATGAGAACAAATCCCTTAATGACATAATCTTGTCATTTGTGCAGTGTAGTGAGTCCTGATTTTGTGAGGGAGACAGTATAACTTGAATAAGAAATGCCATATATTATTTTTAGTGCTCTTTTTTTAAATTCTTTCGAAGGATTTCTCTCCAATGGTTGCCAAGGCAGAATGCCTCCCAGGCAGCACATTCCAGGATGGGCCTAATGAATGTTGTCCACATGTCTTCTGAAGGAGCTTGAAAGAATTTCATGGCATATAATATGAACAACCCCTTTGAAGCTTTCCATAGAATCATAAGAATGTGGCTTTTCAAAGTCAGAGAGTTAGAAAGAACCAGGCCTAATATCTTGGTCTCAGGGCACTCTAGGAGAACTTGGCCCTGGATGATTAAGAAAAAGTCAGCTGGAGGGGTCTTTGAGAAGTTGAACTGCACAGTTAGGCACTTGTTGGGATTGAGTTTCATGGAAGTTTTAATGGACCACTCTTGTAGTTCATCAGAGGCATGCTGGAGTGATGGGGTAAAGGATTTAGGGAGAGACACTGCTTTGGTCTTTGTTGTCAACAAATTTTAAAATCATCACACCTTTTTCATGGCCATCCTGGACCATGATGTTGAAAAGAAAGTGAAAAATGGTGTGAAAGGTGAAAAATTATTAACTAATCAACAAAGATGATTAACCTGATTACCATCTCTTATCAATTATAATTCCTAGTACCATTACTTTTGTTATTGGACCTGTCCAAACAATCATTTCACACCAAGAGATCAGGAACATATAGGAATGGGAAACGCACAAGTCGTATAAGGTTGCGATCCACCCAACGGAGGACATCCTGGCCCTCTTCTGATTCAGCACGGAAGGCAGCCAGGCGACCACTAATCACAGCTGCCGCTTCTTGATCAAATCCAGCAGCAATGTGTGACATCTGCGTCCCTGCATCTGCCCAGCTAATGAAAATGAAAAAGGAATGGAACATCTCTAAATCCATTACTACTAAAGAAATGAAGATCTCTGTATAAATAACCAGCAAGGACTAGTTCCGTGCACTCTATTGAAGTTACTTGGACTTCACTTAAACATGAATCAAGATGATTGCATGCTCTTTCCCAACCTCTTTTTCAGAAAGAACCATGGCCAGAGAGGGAACGGCCTCAACTCATGTTTCAAAGAGCCTGGATGAATCAAATCTCTCTTTGCCAATACTAGTGCAGGGAAATGTGATAAAGTTAGGTTAAATTCAAAATCATAAAACCTACATTTCAAACAAGTAATTTTTCACACAGGCATAAAGAGGCATAAACTGAATCCATACCAAACTTCAAATAGGTAGAGAAAGACGTACTTGCGAGCAATGGTTGTGACTCGGACCCGCCGCTGCCCTGAGGAATGCTGATACTGAGTGATGAACTGAATGCAGCCCCTCCCTCCTTGTGGTATTGGAGCACCATGCTGTCAATTCCAGAAGGAGTTTTAGCTTGAGTGATACAATTTCAAGAACAGCAAAATTTACATTTAAATTTCAAGCATTAGGAAACAATGTAACACAATGAGCTTCACAATCAAGGAAACAATGTAGCATAATGAGCTTCACATTCAGCACAATACTGGTCAATAACTAAATGTGAAGTTAGAGTTCATCTTATTTTGTTTCTTTCAATGGCAAACTGGGAAATCAATCTTCCATGTTTCTTAAATAATGAGTACATCAAACAAGACACAAACTTGAAACTAGCATCAAATGAAAGCTCCCTCCCAGCCTTTTTCAATGAGACCTGTATGTTCATATGGCTTGTATCACTGTTGAAATAGCATAGATCTAGATACCAAGATTCCAACTGCTTAAAATTTTCCAAAATAAAAAAATGAGCTCACAGGTACCAAAAAAAAATACTCAAATGTTTAAAACTTTAGAGTAACAGCAGGAACCATATGTTGATAGAAATTAGGGGAAAGCTTTTATACAGTGCTAAAAAAGAGTTTAAAGTTTTCTCCAAGTTTTCATCCTTTTGGAAACAGAAAATGTTAACTTTTGCTGGTAAAATGTTTGCACTTCAAATTCAAAATTTCATTGTTTGAACCAAGTAATGTGCTGAAATCTATCTTCGTACAAGGCCACAAACTATTATTGGAATTTTCCAAAAGCTCATTGTGTTACCATGTCATGATACTGTTAAATAACGCTGATGCAAATTGTGATCATTTTAAATGTTTGAAATTTACCTCTTCATTTGCAACACAAATACTGAAACATGCATCGAACAAATCTTCAGCTATACCTCAGTTTTAACTAAAGCCCAAAACATCTTCCTTACTAAATCAGGGTCAAAGATATACTTCTGTCACATAGGGTCATTTTTCCAGCTTGGGCTAAGCTTTGAAGCAGCATATCTTGATATCTGTCTAAGTTAAGAGTGCTAAAATTTCACATTTTCCATTATTCATGAAATGGAAGCCACAAAACATGAAAATTTTCCAAGAAAATTTCTGCAAGGTGTGACAAGCACTCAAACATTTGAGCTGGAATGCCTCAGGATTGAAGATGGAACATTAAAAAAACACTGCCAGTCACTTATGACTCAATTGAGTTACTACGTCCATGAATTAGTCTCCAATAAATTCATAAACATTGAAAAGATTTCCCACTGATTCACTTATAAGGTAAGACTTCTGAGGTACTCAAGTCACAAGGGCATAGACACACACTTCTGTAATTACCATATTACCCTACTGGTACTGCTCTCTCTATAACAAGTAATACACAGATAATTTACTCTGTTGAAGCAAATGAATGCTTTCAAGGAAACAGAACTTGGAAGAGTGATCAAGAAAGAACTTCTTGTTGAAAGGGTTTAGTATTGATTGGTTGTTGAAGGAAGGAATGTACCTGGTTGACAACTTCATAGAGGATGGCAATGGTGGAACTAGGATAGAGAGAGCAGAGTTTCCACTGACATGTTCCACCAATCCCCATCTCATTGTCTGAGACACATGTCCCCTTAATGTTCATGCTGATACATGGCCCAATGGCTCCACACACTGCCAATAAGGAAATCAAGCGTTAGGAGGAAAATTAAATTTGAAATCAAAGCCATTGACTTTTGGGTTTGTCCATGCCAAGTGGTCCAAAGATTTTGAGCAAGAAATTTCTTTAAATTTGTGAATATAACATTCTATACACAAGCCAATCATCTCTTTTCTCTGAAGGCATGAATGAATATTTAAAAAATGAAAGAATATCATTTTTATTATAGATTACTTTTACCAATTTCATGATATTCGTGGATATGATAGAAATGCAAATCTGGAGAATGAATAGGACTACTGGAACAGATGTCAGCATGGTTCTCCCATGCATAGTGATAATTTCAAATTAGCTCAGGTGTGAAGAGGTGTCAATTGTTCACATTTGAATTATATTTTAAAAAGAACATTGAAAGACTTCTAGTTTTCAATTAATTTTCCGAACATCACATGTTCACAAAATAGCCTTGCTTTCTTTTCTGAGTTCTGTTATCATGGGGTGAATTACACTAATTTCAAGTTTTTATTTGATCTATAGAATAAACAATATTAAATTGATAGGTACTGCTATATGACAGCAACATGACCCATTGGAGCATGTTACTTCAACCTAAGGTTTCATTAAATGTCACATTTGACACTTTTCTTCACATACAGATCCACCTCTAGCAAGAGTATGCAAGACTTTGGCTAATGGAATTTTCAGTCACTGCCTAAGGCTAGTTGTTGCAGGCTTCATATGGTGATTTGACATTTATAATATAGTTAACATATTACTCCAGATGTCATGTTCAACATTTTAGAAAGGTCCTTTTCCAATTTTCAAGCTCTCCTTCTGGTACACAATCCCAACAGATTAGTGAAATTTAACTCTTAAAGGGCTGAATGCTTTTCCATGAAATTGCACCCTCTTAGGGAATACTTTTTAGGAATATTCAACATGAAAAAATCAATGAAACAGAACAACAATTACAGAGTTTACTGAACTCCTGTATTATGGATACTACCTCACATCCAGAGGAAATTTCAAGGTGTGTATATGCAGCCATAGCACCAGGAGAAGCAAAATGGCTGAATGCATACATGCAACAAAAGCATTTTAAGGGTTAACAATAATTCATTTTGTCATATGTGTAATCAAATTTTAAATGTAAAAAATTGAAAATGCATGTCAGCTCAGGCTGGGAGTCAAGTGGATAAAACACTTTTCAGCTGGTCTATTTTTTAAATATTGTTTAGTTAATTAATTCAAATTAATGACTGATGACTCAAAAGATATCAATAATGACAATTTGCTGTTTCTTCAGATTTTCCTTTACTTACTTCATGCAAAGGAAAGTCACTCTGAAGAGACTGTAAAGCAACCATAAATTTTCAAAATCCAAATTCTGTTCGTTACTCACGGTGTGACTTCAACTGAACAACTTTGGATGAAATTTCACAAGCATGTCAACCTATGGAAAATGCATGTTAAATTAAAAAAAATACTTCCAGGAATAGAAAAGCAAGGTAGGCACAAAGCTAGCAGGCTTTCTCAGCCATATCAAAAGTTGAAGCAGATTTGTAACACCTTTCTGAGTTTTGACACCATTTCCATTTCTCTGACTTATAGAAATTTCAAATCTGTGAGCAAGTTAAAATTAGTGCAAATAAACCACAGAATTGGTTCTCTCAAGGCAAGATACTCAGACTGACCTTTCAATTCCCTTGATGTCTTCACCTCAATCTGTGCATTGAAGGCCATCTTGAACTCATTGTTCTGATCCTTGGCAAACACCATGCGATATGTCTGCTTGAAGAGGGAGGAGTTGAAGGAATCTCCCATCACCATGTGTCCCCTAATTAGAAAGCCAGCAACCTCCATGAAAACTACAATACTCCATTGTGAGTTTAAGTTTGCTTCTTTGATGATTTTGCTAAGAATCTGTTAACCATTCGTTTGGATCCTGGCCCACAAGGGGTGAATACCTACTGTCAAGAATCCAGCACCCAGCAGAGAGCTGGTCAAGGCATACAGCCATAAATGAATAAAAGGAAAGTCCTATCTGCTCCTGTCAGGTTCACCGAATATGCAGATATCTATGTACAGCATGAGTGTTCAACCTGTGGAAAGTGAACTTTCATTTTCTGAATTGTAGATCCTCCCTGGTTCAAATTTTTTGTCTTTTTTCCCTGTCTTCCCAGAGGCAGGAATATTCTAATAGGGTAGTATCCAGGAGCAGGGGTTCCAACCTTCTCCCCCCCCCCCCCTCCTCCTTTGAGATCCCCCTCATTTTATTGGTGTTGCTACACCCTCATTAAAAAATCTCATGGTTAATCTTCCCCATTGGCCCATACTGTTAATAAATATTTATCTGATGGTGATAGCTAGTTCTTGTGTTAAAATTTTACTTCCAAGCTGCCATACCTCCAGGATATGATGGCAAAGACAGTGCAGGAAAGTATAAACTACACAAAGTAGAATCAGGCACACATGAAATATTACATCATACAAATTTACATTAGAGATATTCTATAAATAAAATTGTTGAATTTTGCCAAACCTATGACAAAATATTTTTAGATAGAATTTAAAAACATTTTTGCCAGTGTAAAAAGTAGAACAAAAGTTTAAAGACCATGAGAATGAAAGAATCATAATACTAGCACAAATGAATTACCTCTTGTTTCCATCAGAAATGGCAAAAGAAGGATTCCGGCAGAAATGTAGGCATACCCAGTGGAGTTGGGACAAGACTTCATCTCATGGAGTCCAGTTTGATCCAGGGCACAGGAGTAAATATCAACAACATGCCCATTTGTTGCAGCTCTCCCAGCTAGGGATTCATAGTGCTTTGTAGCCTTCTTCAGGTACTTGGCGTTGTCCTTATCGATGTCATGATGAGATCGGATGGGGTCCTTAAGGTCATCATTCACTACCATCCCAGGTCCCTGACTGCAAGCTCCTCCCACAAAGAGCATGATCCTCCCTCCAGCATTTGGGTATGTACTCTGTCACCCAAAAATGCCTATCACTTTTTGCACTGACACGCCAAAATATTATAAAAGTGAGTGTTACATCAAAGCATATTCCTTGGTTCTCAAAAGTTTCAATCAATATCTCTGACATCAAGGGTTATGAGGTGAGCGAGAAATCCTGTATTCACAAGAAAAATGAGATCCTCTAATTGTGCAGGAAGCCCAGATTGGGGCTGATAGAGAAGACCTCTTCCAGAAAAATCCCATTCCTTTAAAGCTGAAATTGGATTGAATGAAAGAAATGTATTTGCAATCTGTTTGGTGATAAATGACAAGAGATGAATGCTTGATAGACTTAGATGCAATAACTAACTGAGCATTAATAATAAAATAGTTATAAGCAAGTTTTAAGGGAATGTCAACAATGGAATGAAAAGCTCATACTATCCCATTCAAACCCTTTTAAATAGATGTGATTGCACCTGAATGGAGCATTTGGTCCTATAATGATTCTGGAATTTGTTCAAAAGATCCAGAAGAGGATCTTCATCTGCCCAAGTAAAATAACCTTGAAATGTTCAAAATCTCCAAGGTAATATATATACGTGGGGCATTCAAAAAGTCTTGGAAGTGAGCATGTACGAAAGGAGTGGTTTGCATCTGGGTTGATTTGTTGATAGTGGCATATACAAGTGACATTGACTGTTGTCTAGAAATAATAACAGTATCTGTATCTATATTGTAGGCTGTGTACTAGTTCAGCAAAAAAGTGTCCATTTTGACTGTGACCTAGAAATATGGAATTCAACAAAGAGAGTGAACGATTCTATGTTTTCACCCGGATGAAACTCGGAGATAGTGCAAGCCAGATTCATGCTGATCTACAGCTTGTGCATGGGGACAAATGTTCTTCATTCAACACAGTTGCCCGATGGATACGTGAATTTGGTAGTGGTAGAGACACTCTGCAAGACCAGCCACGTGAAGGACGCCCAAAATCAGTCGTGAACGAGAAAAACACAGATCGTGTCAGAGGCATTTTGCAGGCTAACCCAAGTGTAACCATTGAAACATTAGTGGACACATGGGGACAAATGTTCTTCATTCAACACAGTTGCCCGATGGATACGTGAATTTGGTAGTGGTAGAGACACTCTGCAAGACCAGCCACGTGAAGGACGCCCAAAATCAGTCGTGAACGAGAAAAACAGATCGTGTCAGAGGCACTTTGCAGGCTAACCCAATTGTAACCATTGAAACATTAGTGGACTAAGTGCTGGCTCAACTTCAAACATTTCACACAATGAGCTGAATGTTAGAAAGACTTGTGCGAAGTGGGTCCCACACCAGCTGACTGCAGAACTGAAAGCAAAACGAGTGCTGTTTTCACGTGAAAACTTGGAACTGTTCGGTCCTAATGGTTCAAAACGTTTGACTGATATTGCTACAGGTGATGAGAGCTGGTTCTACTACTACACAGTGCCTAACAAGACAGACAACATGGTGTGGCTGTCTGAAAACGAGCCCCGGCCAAAGATTCTGCGACAGGATTTCCGGTCAAAGAAACGCCTGTTCACCGTGTTTCTTGACTATGAAAGCCCTCTGTTGGTGAATGTTCTACCTGAGAAGTAGACAATGACTGGTAATTACTACAAGAATAATATCCTTCCTGAACTCTGCAAATCAATCACCAAAAAGAAACCCACAGTTGGCACATCCCGCACACAGCTTATTGGACAATACATCAAGGCACAAGACGGTTGCCGTACAACAGTACCTGGAGGAGCAGAAAATCCGTGTCATTGCCCATCCACCCTACTCTCCTGACCTGACACACTGTGATTTCTGGCTTTTTTCTAGGATCAAAAGGGAGTTGGCTGGAAAGCCATTTTCTCGCGTGCAAGATCTCTCCAGAGCTCTCAATTCACAGTTGGCAAGTATACCTCAGGAAGAGTACCGTGGAGCATTTGACACGTGGCAGCTGCCGGTGACTATTTCGAATAACTAAAGACAAAAAAAAATAGTTTCATTCATAATTTCCTATATTGCAGGGTAACTTCCAAGACTTCTTAAACGCCCCACGTACTGCAGCACCACTGGCTTGGAGAGAGGCCTGGCAGGGGAATCGTTGCAGAAGGTGTGATTCTAACAGCAAATGAGCTCCAAGATTTTGCCAAGTGGGGCCTGGCAAAAAAAAGAATGCTCCCTCACTGAATAGGTCTTACGGCAGCGATTTCCGCAGCTGGAAATGTATCCATCGACGTATGCCCTGTCCTTGGTGAGTCTCCAGATGATTGATTGCACGACAGGAACACCGACGATGCGACTTAGCCTCTCCTCCAAGAAGTTGGCTTTCTTATCGGAACTCTGATTGCAAAGCTCCCCCATACTAGTGATAACCAAGAGAGGGTGGGGATCTAGTCCGAATTGCCGAAGAACCATGGTTGGAGAGAGAGAGAGATGGAAAGAAACTGTAGAAGGCTGGCCGTGGACAATATGACGGGCAAATTTCCTATCACGTTGAAAAGTTCTACGCCCTCATAAAAGGACAGGTTCATGGCATGCCGAGGGGCGGAGGGAAACAAGGGCGTGGCAAATCTATGGTCATTTCCTTCTCTTGGACCATGGAGCATTGGGCTCGTCTCTTAGGCGGCAATTGCCTTTCTGCTCTAGGGATTGCGCTAAACTCCACCTTTCATCCAGTCTATTGGGAACTAGGACCTGTTGGGAACCACCCGGAAATGAAAATTGGAGGATCGGCTTGGTGAGTTAGTTTTCGGTTTATGAAAACGCGAAGAAGCTCTTAGGGACGGTCAGTATGAGACTTGGAAATCGACTTCAATCACCTCACGCTCTAACGATTCCACATTCTATTTAAAGCTATTTGCAACACTTCGGCCAAGTCAGCAACCTCTTTGACTGAGGTGGCAAATCCCCATAGAGTTTTGAAAAGAGATCCTTTTCAATAAGGTCTCATTTTTCGTGGAGGAAAATTCAGGAGGCATTTGTACGTTTGCCTACTATGTGGGAAATATATCATTGGGCTCCTGTCACCACGCGCTTTGCAGAATCAAGCCAAGCAAAAAATTGGATGTCGGCATCAACATAATTAAAAAGCCACTCATTCGCATTTAAGAGACCTCGAAAACCACTCAAGGCATTTAAGAAACCTCTCAAGGTCCCGTTCCGAGCCACAAAAGTCGACGCAATAGATTTTCTAATGGTCAAGACTCTACCAGACTAATACTGATTGTCCGAAGTATGCCGTGGCACAAATAACACCCCATCAAAGTTAAACATGGGGACACATGATGGAAAAGAGCCTAGACAAGAAAGAATGAATAAGCTAAAGGAACAGGTATTCTTTATATCAGTGTGTTCCAGAAACGTTGAAGTAATAGATCACGAAATAAGTGCAACAGAAACACGTATCGATGCCCAAACTACGTAATTGGCATTGCAATTGGTGTTAATACCTATCCAAAATGGTTACCTTGTTTTAGA
>CAJPEV010000876.1:0-33767 GCA_905338385.1 Darwinula stevensoni
AGCTAATGGCCACCACTTTGAGCACCTCTTGTAATTGTAGAGGCCAAAGGTAACTTGTATTAATCTCATGATGTCTGAATAAATTTAGTATTAAAATATTTATACTAGTTTTTCTTTTCCTGAAGTGTGTATACATTTTTTTGGCGGACTCTGTATAAGATTCATAAGCTCTTGATATTGGACATATAGGTGTTAAGAATATATATATATTTTTCCTGAACAATTCTTTGAGCCATGTATTGTCCTGTTACACAGTTTACAGGTGCAGCATTACCAACTTTTTAAATCACCCTCGGTCACCCGGTCAACAACAGCACCCTCTATCGGGATACAGCACCATCTTGTGGAAGTGAAAAAAAAAGCCCTTCGACTCATGAACCACAATGTCAAGTATGAGCTGGATCCAACTGTCCCTTGGAAAATTAAAGTTGAAAAATTCATTCAATTCTGAGATGGTCGAGCACAGGTAATCACCTCATTTGAGGTGGAATGATCCACCTCTAAGCACCTTTAATTCACCTCTAAATGTGCATTGCACGACTTAGGCAAGGGTGCTGAAAAAAAGCTGGCAAGCATTTCAACACCTTGCAATTGTCAAATATCGTTTGCGTATCCAATTTAATTTTTCTTGCTGAATTTATGAAACTGTGTTTCTCCCAAAGAAAACGGAAGAGCTTTTTTTTTTAACCACCCTATATATTGATGTTTTGAATGTCAGTTGCATGGAATTGCTCAACTTACGACACCGAAAGTATTATGAACCTAGAACAACTTTTAAGCGCATATTTCCTAATATCAGCAGGCTACAGAAATATTTTGTTTGAAGTTATTCTACGGTCCCTTCAGAATTCTTGTGAAAACATCCAGACCTTTCACTTTGGGTTTGCAGGCAGTGTTGTCAACTTTGTCATACAAGTCAACAAGGGGGAATATGGTCATCTCGATTAGGGATAATACGAACATTACCTTGACTTAATGGGAACACTGCACTGATCTATCTATCGGCAGTGTTACATTCTTTTTCTGTGCTGTCCCAGGTAGCATGGGATCCTCCTGTGCACATCCCCTGGATATCTGCTGCAGACATACGGAGATCCACTGGGCATCCCCATGAAATATGCAACGCATGCTGGACACTCGCTAGATGTAATCCAGAACATGAGGTGGCATAACATTTGAATGCAGATGAATATCCTTTGTACTCTAAATATAAATGTTTCCTAAGATCTTTGTGTATGTGCGCAAGTAACTATGCAATTTTTTTTTCCTGCGCTATAGGACCACTTATTTCGTGCATGAAAAGCCTGTTCACTTAGTTCTCTGGGTGATCACTTCTATTACACTCAAAGTCTCTGGACATAGCTTTCCAATCACGTGCAATACTATCCAGCCCAAAGCGTTGCAATGCTGCTTCTCAGAGCAGACCCTGGAGTCAGGTCAAAAGGTGAGCTGTCCTACCTCCATTCACTGGACCGTAGTTCAGGAAGCGTGGATTGTTCATAATGATACAGACTTCTTTGCTTGTCCTCAATGCAGTCAATATTGAAATTTACTGCTTAGCCTCGTTTATGCTTTCCAGGTACACAGTATGTTCAAGTATGTTTCATACATACATTGGGTTATTTTTTTTTATAAGTGGCCATATTTCCCCAACAATAAGGGTAACAGGGAACAGGGCCTCTAGGGAACTTAGAAAAGACTCAAATTCTCATTCCCCTCGGATCTTTTTTGCATGTGTCTTTCTGGGTTTGAATGAAAGAGTCATTAATAAATATTTCATGAATACTTGCAAGGTCAAATTGGACCTTTATAGGCCGTGAAAAGCAGGTTTCAGTTTTTAGGGCCATATTCTCCAGAAGTACCTTATTCGTGGAAAAGTCGCCAACGTTTGGCGACAGTGGCATATCGACTGATAGGTCTACTTCCATCTCATTCTCCAACGAATCGAATCGAACAGACGTTTTTCCTATTTCCGAACGACGAATTTCCCTGCCAAGGTGAATAAATCTCAAGGACCTGCTCACCTGGGGTCTATTCTATTATTTTCCTAAGTGGGATTTCTCTCTTAGCAAGGTGCTTATCTTCTATTTGCCCCATTCAAATGTATAGCTGAAGCTGAGCAATTTGCTTCAGTTAAGTCTAAGATTTTAATAGAATACTACCCCTGATCTACAGGGTGCTATGACCCCAAGGCCTTTACGTGCGGAATGGCGCAAGGGTTTGCATGAAATACCCCTGATCACATCGATACGAATGACCTTGCGTAGAAGAAAGTCAAATTGGTTGTTTTCGGGAATTCCACAGAGACGCAGCGACTACAATTCTTCAAGTGGGTGTTTACTTGAAATAAGGAGACCCAATCTTAGACATCTCGATTACAATCCAGTTCGAATGGATCTACAGGTATGATGCGGGGAAAAAATAACGAATCAAGGCTGACCTTGTTTTATGACCATTACTAGGCACCTCCTCGCGAGTATCAAGAAGAGGGGCAGCTCTTGAAGGGCATGGTGATGACGCGAAATAATATGAAAGGCAAAGACCATAAGCTCATAATGTGAAGTGATGCTATACAGGATGTCCCGTAAGTCACTACACCATTTAAAAAAAATCATTCCTATTAAACAGTTGACACAAAAAATAAGTAATATTTACTGAACGACAGCATGCCATTTAAAATTATCTTTGTCAAAAATGTAGGGATTTCTGCATTTTGAAAGTGCCTTAAAATCTCCTTTGCCCATATTAATACATTTGGCATTGGCATGAGGCTCAGCATAAAAAAATCGACGAAACTCCCCTCCTTTGAGGAGTGGGTTTTTTAACCCCTGGAAGATCACTCATAGTGAATACATGGAGGGCAGGAGGATGTCAGCCCGTATACCTCGTATATACGGGTATACTCGTCAAAGGGTTAAAGGCCCTGTTACACTTGGCGAGTACTCGCTAGGGCCATTCACTTAGTATAAAATCCCACTAGCTACCACTCGCTAGGGCCACTCGCTTAGTTTAACGCCTCACTCGCTACGAGTTTGAAAGATTTCAAACTTCAGGCGAGTACTCGCTAGTAAGGGGTGTTACACTAAGTGAGAAGAACGTTCTTTCCATCAATACTTACAATAGTGACCTGCTTGTTGCAGTTTGAAATGGTATTGTGACTTATAGGACACTGTACTTCCTTCTCCCAACTGGATGAAGGAAACACAAAGACACTCCTACAGACAAAGGGAAAACAAGCACGAGAGATGTTCAAATATAGGGTGGACCAAAGAAAAAAACGGAGTTTTCAATGATACGCTGTACTGCATTCACTGCATGTACTTTTTAAAGCGTTTTGCGCATTTGAAAGAGGGAAAATAGTAGTGGAAAATCAGAGTAACCGACCTGAAGAGTCTGCTTCGTCATCACATCAGTTGGTTTCAGGTGTGAATCCAGTTGAGATCACAAGCGAAAGGCAGATTGAATGAAGACTGAAGAGTAAGACAAAAGTTGGTGGTCCAAAGAATCACGGCGTGGCGCAAGCAAAGCACGAGCAAATGGAACGTTCTATGTATCTTGCTCGTAGATGGGACAGCACATCTAAGATCCAAGGTCTACTTCCTCAGATTCACTGACGTCACACCCCGGCTTCTAACCGGACTTATGGACCCCGAAACACGTTTACGCACCCTTAGCCTAAGCCTATAGATGGTTTGATGGATGGAAGATTCGAGGGGGACTCGCTCTTCGCTTTTATCTCATCTCTTCCTGTCTCTTCTTGCATTATCTATGGAGTCTAGCTAAACACGGATACGTGGGTGGGGCTACGGGAACTGAGTCAGGGCGAACCAGGTTCTTCTACTTCCCTGGAATGGGTGGGGCTAAGGGAACTGACTCAGGGCAACCAAATTCGTCTGTTTTCAAATATCTTTACTATACATTCGCATATAATTTGGAATCTATAATAATCAATGAAGCACAGAGTTAAAACGGTGACGTAGTAATGCCTTGTTACAGCAACTACCCCAGAGACAGGGGGCGTACGTTCCCCGTCCCCCTCCCCATTTCTCATGGCTTCTGCGTATCGGAGAAGAAAGCAAGATGCTGCGGTTCTAATCATGGGCGAATGTAGAAGTCTAGAGGCCATTCTAGCTCAGCTTGTTCTGACGAAGAAAACATTTACTACTCAGGGTCAAGAAATGGTAAATTCAGTCGGAAGATTCTAGTGATGAAGCATGCTTTTTTCCCTGGGTATTGGTTGCAATAACTGGAAATATGCAAAAACTTACTTTAAAGTTTTTAATTTCATGTGGCGGAGGACTGAAGTCTCTCTCCTCAAATTTTAAAACGGCCTCAAAACTATATTCATTGACAATTTACTCTAACCTACACCATGATCAGATGAAGAACGACTCCCTCTCAATAGCATATTTGCATTTGATTTTCAGGTCTCTGGAAGCTAAGTTGGTTTCATAATTTAGTTAAATATTCCTGATGATCTAAAACTTTCTTTCCACTGCAGCAGAGCTGGCAGGTGTGCAAAATCAACATGAGATCCATAAAGAAACAGTTTTGTTCTCAATAGCCTTCCACTTACTAGGTTGTAACGAAAGTTTTCGTGCATACAAACAACGCAACAGTCCGCGAAGCACGATTTTTTTTCATCACACATTCTGAACGCTGTAATTTATATTATTATTATCAATTTGGCGATTTAAAAAAAAAAGCAAAATATATTTATACGCGGCATAAAACGCGCTTTCGTTCAGAATGTGTGACGAAAAAATCGTGCTTCCCTGCCTGTTGCGTTGTTTGTATGCACAAAAACGTTCGTTACAACCTAGTATGTTTCTCGTGCTTCTCCAATTTAGGTGTAAGAGATATAGCATGCCTACTTCTTTCTGCCAATTTATCGAATGAAACAAAAAAGCCATCACATACATATCTCTTGCAGATCTCATTCTAGATATGGCATGGATGTATGAGAACTCTTCAAAGTGGAAGCCAAGGAACAGTTAGAGAAGGAATTAAGGTCCTGCATGCTTCATGTGCAATGAGGTGCCATCCCATACGAACTCCTCTAATAATATAAAATGGAGCCGACCATCTCCAATTTAGCGAAAACAATTCTTAGCGATTGCATTCTATCTAACAACCCTTTAAAAAAAAATAAAAAGAATAACCTCCGTCGGATATGGGGTTAGCGAGATATCACCCCCGAACTTTGGGGGAAAACGGAAAAACCCCACGGAAGCAAAATTTACATCTCAGGAATCGTTCAACGTACTGTAGCTTCAATCGGAACTCTTCAATAGGAAAAACAATTCGATCTTTTGAGTTTGAATTAGGTTTCAGCATCATTCTTGAGTTTGAAAGTGTGAGATTTAGGCAATTTGGACCAAAAATATCGCTATGTGGTGGCGAGAGAAAAGACAATAAGAAATCGCTAGTTACGGTAAGTTGCACTCCTATTTCAGGTGCATAGATAAAGCAAGATACCTGTTGACTTTTGGTCCGCAACATATAGAAAAATTCAACTGAAAATATGTAATGTCTCATTTTTTAATAATCTTTAGTTGAGTCATTTTCGATGCGGCAGAGCAATTACGGTTTCAATCGTAGTGTTATTTAGAAAGGTGAGCTTGAGATCTTTCCAACGATCCATGATTAGGTGTGTTTGGAAAAGTTTTTTTAATTATTTGTCCAAAGTTGTATATTCTAAAAATTTACATTTTCTTCAAATGGCTGAATAAAGTCGCGTGATATATCACTAGAAAGGTTTTTCCGGGCGCTATGCGATTATATTTGCTTTCATTTGGCTGAGTTCGTCAGTATGCTGATTATACGTGTTCCTCACCAATCGCCACTTAGGGACGTCTAGGATGAGCTAAACTAGGTTCTCATAATGTTGACTTGGCTTGCATATGACTGGAAACGCTGGTTTCCACTACGGTTACAACACGAACAACACCAAACAGCGAAACGAAAAAGCAATCAAGGTGTTCCATTACGACAAAATTGGTTTCAATCAGCTATTGGCCCGAGCTCGAGAAGAAGATATGTGCGAGCTGGATTGAGAATCGAAAGAGCTAATTCTAATCTAATTCGTGTATTTGAAACCTGGCTCAAAAATATGGTAAACCCCTCCCATTGCAGTTCAATTATGTGAATAATAACTATTATTGAGTGGCAAAATCTTTATAGGAATAGAAACACTAATTTCCTTCACCATACAAGAGAAGTTTTCCTTGTATCCTTGCCTTTCCCCAATCACAGACCTAAATTCATTACAATATCTTCCAACTGCTCACTATAATGCTCTCCAAGAAATGGACTCCAAAACTTTTGAAATCTACTCTTTTGACTGTATATCACAAACGTTCGAATAGTTCGTTATTTCAATCATGGCTGCCGAGTCAAAACAGTCCTTTGAGTCCAAGTCTGGACCATGTGGGAGTTACATATCAGATTCAATTGTATCTGATCTAAGACTGCATTTCTTCCTCAAGGATGGTGTTGCAGTAGTACTGACTATTAACTTTGGCTCATTGCTAGATGAAAATGATGTTTTTTGTTCAATCATTCTCATGAAATGTCACTGACACACTGAGTATTTCTTTTCCCAAAGGGTGTGGGAGAGGCATACAATTGCCTTCAGGTGAAACATACCATTGCCATTAGGCCAGTTGGGAGCTTCATGTACAATACGCCATATTATGCACTGTGTTGAAATAGCTTTAACATTATGCAAATATCAATTGATGGTTTGCATTATAGTTGACACAGTTTGCAGAAAGGGGTTAAGTAAGCCCTATAAACTTGTCAATGTAGGAAAATCACAAGGTCAGATAATCACAAAGCTTTTAGACTTAAATTATTGATGCAATATACCAAAATGGGGAAAATATACCATAAATGATCCATTGAAGGGCAAAATTTGAATTTTGAACATTCCTGAAACAGCAAGAATTTGCCATTTCTCAGATGGAAGAATAACTAAAGAATGTTTACCTTTCCATTTGAGAGCTGAAACTCTCAATATCCTAGTGCACAGTCAAACATTCTTCAATTTTCATTCTGCTATTTAAAAAAAAAGGCAAAATTCTTGTCCCTGTGAAATATTTTAGAAATGTAATATACCTCCTTTCATCAGATCATCAACAATGTCTACACTTTGGTAACAGCTATTTTCATTAAACTTTCACAAAGCAGAGAAGCTGATATTCAGAGGATATATTTGAAATATATTGCAAATTTGTCAAGCCAACACAAGGTTAGAGAAATCATTCAAAAGAAGAGGGATATTGGAAAGGGACAGGGGCAAATGCTCATTGCTGAGAGGAGGAAATACCTTTATACAACGGATGCACATCACATAGGCCACATCAAACATCTCTTTAAATAAATTTCATCCTCTAGGCTGGACTTGTGTTATACAGAGTGGGCCAAAGAAAATATCAGTTATCTTCATCACTCTCCAGAACTGGTCCCCAAAAGTTTGCTAAAATTGCAATAGTGCCTCTGTACAGAACATTCATTCAGCTTTCCAATTATGTCAATAAAATAAAGATTCATGAAATGACTCTCTGCTCTCTAACAGAGAGAAGTTAGATACAGAGTGCAAGAAGTGGTGCTGGAAAAGTTAGTGCCATGCCACGATGGCAGCTAGTGCATGCAAGAGATCGCCTACTTCCATAAGCAAAGGAATGGACGTCACCCGGAGCACATCTTATAGGGTACTGGTAAGTGCACTTTTCAAGCACTACCTCTGTTACACTGTGCAAAACTGCATTGGAATGATGGATTGGATCTTAAATCTTTTGTCATCAGTGGAAAGCTAGGTAAATGTTCTATATAGAGACTATTGCAATATCTTCAAACTCTTGAGAAACTATGCTGTAAAGTGTTGAAGATAACCAACATATTTTTGGCACACCCTGCAATGGTTTCCTAGAGCCTTTTTCCAATAAAGAATCAGCAAGTCAACATGTATCATGTTGTAACATGTAAGAGTATGCTTTATGTTTCTTCACTTTAACTCCCCTGCTATATATAATGGAGGAGGAAGCAGGTAGAGCCTTGTCATTCCTGAGGGAAAGAAGCCCCCCACCCCCAAGCATTTCCTATTCCCAGTTTCTTTCAAGAGGCATTCCTTACAAAGTGGACCACCACCTGATAGCTGACTGACTCAGAATTGGGAAGTTGTTATTAAAATTGGTTTTATGTTTGATGATTGCAGTCTAGAAACAACAATCTTTTTGAAAATAATCAGTATCCAAGATACAAAGTCAAAGAGGTCAACAACTCCAAGGCAGCAGTGGGAAAAAAACATATTTCTAAGATACAGCTAGATACCACACTTTATTTTTTAACATTTGTATGTACTGAAGTACCATGAGTATGAAAGTATTGAAGAACTGGATGCAAAAATATCCACAGAACCTGCTGGCAGCACACTTGGAGGATGTTGAAGTCTTGGATTTTACAATATTGATAGTTCTTCCTTACAACTTTTGGCCACATCAAGATGGGAGTGATGCCAAAAAGAAAACTTTCACTGAGTACTGAAGAGTTAAGAGTGTTCATTTTGCAGAATATGTATATATGCACATTTTTTCAGTTTGTTTTATCGCTCTCCATGGCAATCTCTCGGCGAAAATAAATTTCACATACCTTTGTCGGTACTTCAAGATCCTTTTCTTCCTCTCTCCAGGGTCAAGGTTGTCTTCTGTGTCACTGCTGCTCTCATTATTATAGTTCCTGCCTCTGGCAGATTCCTCTTTTCCTGAGGCCATATTCTGAGAAAAATCACTCTCTTGTTGGAAAAAAATGTATTTCACATTCCAGGAATCACAAAACATGCAGGGTCAGCCCTATAAAGGATGCAATGAAAGAAATAGAGATATTTCAAAGTTTTGAAATGAACCAACAGTAGGCACATCCATATAAATCCATGAAAGTCACCTCACCAGTATGAAAACTCTAATGGAGATAGGTACCAACACATTGATTAAAATTTTTATTTATAAAAATACAAATTGTACTCCATCATTATGGAGTTATCTGTTAATAATTACAAGGTATGTCTTATGCAATAGAGTTCTTAGTTTATGCAATAGAGCTTAGGTAACCTTTCTAGATAGGTAGGCTACTGTACAAAGTGTTGCATGATAGTTGCCCCCTCTCCTGGAGCCAGCAAAGCATAACATGGAATGACTTTGTAAATGTTGTAAGAAAGAGCAATATCATGTAATATATTTTGAGTATTTTCACATTTATTTTCAAAATAGGAGGCATCCTTGGTGACAGTTAACCATTATGTCTCAAACATTGAATGTTCCTTGGAAATTTGCTAAAGATGAGGATGCAACATTCAGCAAAAAAAATGGATTGCAAAAAATTTAATAGAGATGAAACTTGAATGAAATGGAAATGTAACAAGAACTTAAGTGATGCTGATAAGGTTTTAGACCTGTGAAGCTCTCAAAAATCTCAAAAAGAAGCCAAAAAGACTATGGCCAAAGCATGACCAAAAAGTCAAATCTCCAGAAGAAACAGGAAATAACTTTTTTGGATATGAAGAATGGCTTGGAAACTTATCTGATCACAATATTTGTGTGCACGTGGACTCAATTATGAAGGATTGATAAGTAGAAATGATGCATGAAGAACAAAATAATACATTTTCAATTGAGATTATGAGAGAAAAATCATGACAGAGTTTCACACCTTCACACCAGTTGATTTGCTGACATTTTTGGCTGAAAAAATCAGGGCATTTTTTATGGCACATATTTGTAACACAAAGTTCAAATTTTGCACATGATATTGTGCAATGATAAAAAATCAAGGCAGCTTTTGTTTTTGGTCATACTCAGTAGGTTTTGTCTTTAAGTAAAGGAGCATGTATTTTGCACCACCTTTTGAATACTTTTACCATCTTTATAACTTGAAAATTTAAAGCAGATCATAAAATTGCACAAACTACCACCTATACACAAGATGAACTTCATTTTCTGTCAATTGAGTGAAAGTAAAATACATTTACCAATCAGCTGAATGAAAACAAAATCCTACATCTGAGCCTAAACCAGGGCTTCCCAACCTTCCCCATTTGGGGTCACAAACTGGCAACTAAATGCCATTTTATATTTTACTTTGCGATTTTAGTGCATAGGTGGGAGAGCCTGTTGAACTTCAACCAGTGCTTTGGGTCCTGAATCATGATTTTTGGGGTCGTGTGCGAAAAACTTGGGAAGCCCTGACCTAAACCCTTTTAGTGCCAGAGAACGATGTATTATTGTTTGGTCCTTGCATGACAAGGAGGGAGGGAAGTTCCTGGCTCTAAGGGGGTTAATAAATAGCTGTTTGAACTTCACAGCCTTAGCTTTGGAGTCTATGAATGCATATATTAAATATATAATTAAGAAAACTTTTACAATTAGGTACAGCTTAAATTCAGCCAAATTTTACTCTAAAGTAAACGTGTACATTTACTTTAGAATTCCACAAATTTTCTGTTTTATATGTTAAGGTTGTCCAGACAAGCATGCAACAGACTAATGAGAAACTGAAGGTCACACATATCTCACTGTATTTTAAATATAATTTTAAAATTATTATCAGGCTAATTAAATTTTTCATGATCACAAATGAAATGAATGACTTAGTTCTTGTCAAGCAATGATTTTTTTACAAGCATTTCCCTGCCATCATGTTCCTCTCAGATCAATGGCTGCATCTTGTTTCCTCTCACTGAAAGAAAATATAATTTTTCTCTTGGTCTAGGCTATTTCACGTTGGTAAGGTATAATTCTACCAGCAAAATCAAGGAGGTGGAATATGCCCCAAAGGGTCTGCAGTTGGTATAATAAATAACATTCAAGTCAGTTAGCAATACAGCCTTTATTATTTGAATAGGTTCAGCACAGTAAGAAAGAGGAGCAGGAAGATTTAGGTTTAAATGCTGAAACCTCCTCTAGTTAATGGTCTTTAAGAATCCAAGGACTCCTTTGGGGAAAAAGAGCTGTGATAAGTTAAAGTAAAATACATTTACCTGTCAGCCCCCCCAACAGGAAATGATAGAAACACATTGAAAAATGATCTCTTCTATCAGTGAGTGGAAACAAGCAGCAGCTATGTCAAGTTTATTTTTCCACTTTACAGTCATTCCAGCAGTAAAAATGGTAACATCAAAACCTGTGCTTGGGAGTGTTCCTCAAGGAGCAGTGGTGTCATCTTTATATTTTACTACCTCTACAGACCAAATACATGCATCTGCCCAGATTTTCATACTGTAAAATATGCCAATAACACCATTATTCTCCCAACTATAAGGAAAAACTCTGAACAACACGATTCTCATGAAACCATCAATCATGCTATGTGTTGGTCCCAAGAGCATGCCTTGTTACTGACACATGAGCTTCGCAAAATCACAAAATTACACATGAACTAGTCTTATGTCACAAGAACTTAAAAGATGCTGCTTCCACAGGCATCAATTACTAATTGTTTCCATTAATCAACTTAAAGGAACACTCAGGAGTTTATTAACAAAATGTGGAACAAGAACTCTTCATGGAGTCTAAAATGATCATGCCCATGTAACATGGAAATAAAAGAGCTCTTCAATAGTCTTTAGTACTAGTATAGTATTGCTTTGCTTTGGTATGTTACAGGCAATTTTTTTGTCCCTTGAGGGTTTCAATACTATTTGTAACACTTCACTACTTGTGCAAACTTATTAGTATGGCAAATGTTGAACTTTTATTGCCTGGTTTCTATCAATATTTCTCTCTGCCTCTGTCATATTTCACAGCTGGGGTGCCATTCTGTATGGCTGTTTCACAGTGCAACCAACCCTTGAAAACAGAAATTCTCAACCATTCATCAACTATGGAGTATGGGGGACCAGTGTGGGAAACACGAGTACTCAGGTGGAGGGAGGGGGATATGAGTAGCTAGGCTAGGCTAGACTAGGTTAAGTTAGGTCAGGTCAGGTTATATTAGGTTTTTACTGTGTAAAACTTTACACCTTCATTAATATCACCCTTTTCAACAAAAAAATATATATGAAGCAATATCAGTACAGTGCATATAAGAACTCACAAAAATGGACTTCAATTGGGTCTGCAATTACACCAGGTACAGTACTACTGGTTTACATGCTTAATCCTTGACCAGTTTGCCATAGAGAAATCCAACATTTTTGTCAGTTAATTGCTAATGGCTAATTTCTCCTGGATGGAATGTAGAATGGGCTTCATATTTGACACATGCAAAGCTGGAAAGTACAGTTACATGATTTTGAAATTTTATCTGTATGCATAAGGAAGTAAAGGAATGACATCATGTAGAAAACAGGAACTTCGGAAAAATTTTAGCTGCACTTCCAACACGGAATCCCTCTACATGATTGGCTTTTCCAGATAGAGCCCTCCACTGCTGTATCTCAAGTCATGAGTCATAGAGGTTATGAAGGCCTTTCACATCATTAGAGGCTGGCATTATCTTAGCATTGGCCTTCCCGAAAGCACTTATTCAGCTTGGGTATCAATACAGTTATTTCACAACTCTTAATCACATGTTATGCATCATATCTGGTGATGACATGATAAAGGGGAAAGCAAATTCACATAGGAATGACTTCCATTCCATGTGGGGTAAGGTGTATGCAGAATGGGTCATAAATTGTCACAGGCAAATTAGAACAAGTCACTTCTGCTCTTCATGCCTCCTCATTCATAATATGTCAAAAACCATGAATTAGGTTACCCTGAATACCAGGTGGCCCAAAATGTTCCCAAATTCAGAAGCCTACAAAGGGAAAAAATGGATGATAATGAAAGGAAATGTTCATGGGGTGACACAACATGAGTAGGTGACACTGTGAACATTTCAGCAGAATTAGTCCTTTCTCAGGAAAATTTTTGGAAATGACCTGAATATGTGACACTGAGTATATTACCTAAAAATGCCTTCCATAGAGTTTCATCCATAATTGTGTAAAGTCTGGAACTTCTGGGTCAACTGTGTCACATCCAATGTGCCCAAAAATTTTGGCCGGTTTCCTGAAAATTTACTTGAAATTTGTCATTCGTGACAGTGTTGGTTCCATGTGGACAGGATGGGAATATATAATGGTACGAATGGGAGAATGTCATCACAGAGAGAATGAAAGAATAAGAATGATATAATGCTGGAAGTAAATCTATTAAGTCAGAATGGCTTTATGAAATGTCTGGATTAATTTCCCCTCACAGATTGATCGAGCATCTCAAATTAGGTGGAGTTGCTTGAAGTGGGGCCCGGGAAGGTCTCTATTTACAGTGCAAGCGGGATTTTAAAAATATATTCCCCATTCATCCAGTCCAGCCTGATTACTTTTAAATTTCCCATTGACACGATATTAAAGGATTGAGATCCCTGCACACGCAAATGCACAAAAGACCTGCCTCTCCATCTTTAGAAATGCGAGGATATGGAGACAGCAATTGTGCTTTTCTGTTTTCATTACTCTAACACTTTTTAGAAACAGATGTCAGCTGCTACTGATGTATGAGAGAGGCAGGTAAATTATTTATGAAAACATGCAGTAAACATTTGATAATTGCAATAATTATGAAGTTGCACAAGTAATGAACTGTCACAAATCATATTAAAGACCTAAAAGAACAAAAAAAATTATGTACAACATACTGAATCCTGACATGAAGCTATACTATATGATAACCGAGTCTTTATATAATATAGAGGAAATTAGCGTGTCTTTAAAGTTTTAAAATATTAAAGTAATTTAGGACACAGGAGCATATTGTCATTCTACAAAAGTCAAAACTGTTGTAACTTCATATCTTGAAAATCTAGATCTATAAGATGGATCCATAACTTCTTTTAAACCTGGGACACTACAGATGGAACATTTGATATGCCTGTCACCCATAGTGATGCAAAAACAGCTACATTTTAATTGAGGAAAGTTTAGTTCCCCAGAAGAGGCATACAAAACAATAGATTCCACGATGTGGAAAATCATACAACATTTGAGGGCCTAATCAGGGGGACCAAGTTCTATTCAATGATCATTCTCTGGCTATCTTCCACCCTTTTCCCCATTCCTAAGCTCCCCCTAGCAAAGGAGCATACTTAACATAATGTAAAACTTCTAATAAATCTCAATTTCTCCATCAACAATATTGTACTGGACTTATGCCGATGCTAAAGTTTGTGATATCTATGCTACTGTAAATGGTTGGACCTGTTGTAGTCCTACTGTTCTGGATGCACAGATTAATAGATACAGTAGCCACCATGTCAAACAATACACCTAGGCCCAAGTAATAAAAGTTTCTGGATTCAATATAACATGGCCTCCTAATGTGAGGTCATTAAGTTTTTTTCAAGTGAGAATCACCCTAGAAACTTAATCTACTTACACCAACCTAGCTCAAGGCCCTTCCAGGTTCAGGTATTATATCCAATCATATGTCTTATACATATATAACTTATCTCTCCATGTCCTCCCCAGTTATCTATCCCTCATCCAAAGGTTGTGACACATTCAACTATGCAGTATTTTCAAAATAAATTTATACCAACTCAACTCTGGGTCTGTGTTGACTCAAAGGGACACATCTGAGTGCCACCAGTACCTTCACTGCAATGCATATAAATGGTATAAATTCAATGTGAAAACCCTGTATATTGGGAATGGCATCAGAGATGGGACACATGTTGATGAGTGACTAGACAAGGGGATGTTAAGTATCTTCAACAATCAGAAGACTTCACCTGCACCGGTTGGGAGTGCAGCAGGTAGGCCTACAGATTGGAAGTTATTCCAATGTTGAACTACACATATTTTCTGCAATATCTACCTTTCAAACTCTTGTAGTGTGGCCTTTGATCCCCTGCAAATGTCCCATCCCTAATATCTCTCACATGAGGTTTGCGCCTTGGTTAAAAAATTTTCGTCCATATCCAGCATGGGAGGAGGGAGAGGATGGGTAGGAAGAAAAGAGGAGAGCGTGAAAGAACAGTAATGACAGGAAACGGGAGAAGGTGGAAGGATGAAGATGGTAACTAATGTTAGTGAACGAATAAATTCCCAAGGAAAGACGTAGAGGTGTGCACAAGACGTACAACACCCACGGGTTGTATCATGAGCTGACAAGACTGAAGTACGCTTCATAGATATGAATCTGATAAATGAATAAAAACTTTACCATAAGATCTAGACTAGATACATAGAGCTGCGCGGGGGAAACATGGATAAGCTTGATAGATAAGCCTATAGAGAGAATTGCGATCGCAAAAGCTACCTGTCCCTGCCCCCCTGGCCCTGCGTGAGCGGACATATTGAAATGATAGAATCGTCTCATGACGTCATTTCATCTGTTGCTGAAAGCCACACAACATGCCTCTCCCTGGCCACCTGCAGTCTCTGCTGCGGGAATTTTTCAATGTCTATTAAGAGTTTTAAGATGATCTTATTGCTCAAGTACTACTCTGCCTGCCCTGCTATACTGCACAGTAGTTCAAATTTGGTAGAAAGCCGGCCAAAAGTGGAATAATGAAGTTACATTAAATCCAAAAGTTTTCTATATTTTAAATTAGAGGTGTTCAAGTTTTACTTAAACAATTAAATTTCTGAGCTTCCCCCTCGATTGATGGAGTATTTACATGAAGGTTTGGAAACTTCATTATTGACGCTGAGATATTATTGAGTCCTCTCCTCACGCCCTCCCTGATAACATTTTTCGTGGGGGCCACGTTGGCCCAACGTGGTCCTCCAACGTCAGGATACGTTGGCCCAACGTAGATTATTCACGTATGCCCCACGTAAAAGTGACCGTTGGGCCACTGTGGGGGCAACGTTGGCAGGAAGTTGAAGCGCAAAATTTAACCCACTTACCCATGCAGCTGGTTTTTGCTCCACATTGGCCATCATTTCGTACCAAATACTTAAATTAATTATCCAGTGGAGGTATTCCCATTTCGTAGCATGGAACTTGTGCTATGTACTAAAACCTACCATAGACATGTACAGGGTGTCCCAAAAAGAAGTTAACGCTGCAAGAGTTGATTTTTCTTTTGTTATGCTACAATTGAATGAAAAAATTGTTGTACCGGTTAATATGGGAAGAGATTAAATTTTCCAATGCTGAAGATTGTACGAAGATCAATGAACTCAAAAATGAGATATGGAAAGATAAAGTTTACCTCAGAAAAATTCAGACATGCTGATGAACCACTGCAAACAGCCTAAACAACAGAATCCGGCAAGGGAAGCACTCAAAGAAGCTAGTGAGTCACAAGTGTACGAGGGGCGTTCAAAAAGTTTCCGGCCTAAGGGGTAAGACGAAGTCTGAAGAACACGAATGTTATATAATTTTTCGACATGATCTGGAACAGCAATGCATTTTTGTCAGCGCGATTCCAACTTTACGAGTTCATAAATTTAAAAAATTATTATTCTTGTTCTTCAAACCAACTGTCAACGACCATCATGACGTCATCATCTCTACTGAATTTATTTCCATGCAAATTTTCTTTCGAAAGAGGAAAAAGGTAAAAATCAGAAGGAGCCAGATCAAGCGAATAAGGAGGGTGGGGAAGCAATTCGAAGCCACATTGGCGGAGAGCAGCGTTTGCAACCCTGAGAGGTATGAACTGGTGGATTGTCCTGGAGAACTAGCACACCTCGGCGAAGTTTCCCTCAGTGCTTCTTCTTGATTGCTTCTCTCAGCTTCAAAAGCAGGTTGGCGTAATAGTCACCCGTGATGGTTGTTCCATGTTCCAGGTAGTCACTTAGCAAAATTCCCTTTGCATCCTAGAAGACAGAGGTGATGACCTTGAATTTTCAATCGGTGGTGAATCTGGGTTTTTCTACGGAAGACTTTGGTGTTTAGTTTCGGGATCAAAATGGTGAACCCATGTTTTATCTTTGGTTACCACCGTGAGGAGAAAGTCGGCTGAATCTGCCTGATAGCGCTCAAGAAGCTGCATCGAAACCTGCTGGCGATGCTGCTTCTGTTCTGGGTTCAACATTCTAGGCACTCATCTTACAGACACTTTCTTCATCCGGAGGTTGTTCTTCTATATAGATTCTACACGTATGTGCGTAATGGTCATTCGCCGTTCTGCATACACCATAGCCTCCACACGGTCAACATTCTCATCAGAGATTGAAGTTGTTGGTTTACCTGACCATGACTCTTTAGCATTGTCCCCTAAATCAGTCACTATCTCAATGTGGATTGCCTTTGCAGTTAAGTACTTCAAATGCAAGAAATGAATCACTGCACGAAGCTCAGTTTTTCCCATTTTTCCAAAAACGTGAGAGCGACCTCACTTTCAAAACCTGTGGAAAACAGGTTTTGAAATGGAGAGTCTGGGGGGAAAGCAACGTTGTGCTAACTGGTCATCTTCCCTCCCAGTCAGGAAACTTTTTGAACGCCCTCGTACTGCCGGGAGACTCTTCATTCTATTGCTGGTTCTTTGGCATTTGTCAGCAAATATGCCACAGGATTCATTAATCTTCTTGGAGACCTATCTCTCTCAATCTCGAAAACCAGAGCAGGAACAAGTCAGTCAGCAGTAGAAAACCTCGCTAAGCGTTTGATGGCGTGTTGGCGTCGAGGAGGAGCACGCCTTGAACATGTCCTTTAATAATGGCGTGTACTTTTTTAAAGCCTAATTTTCATTATTCTATATCTCGCTTCAGAAAGTGTCGATTTTCATGTCATTTTCAGCAGATGAAAGATTAATCCCTTCTCTTTCTAACTAACGCAATATTTCAAAAACCAAGTTCAATATAATACCAGAAAAAGTCATTATTACAGCGTTAACTTTTTTTTAGACACCCTGTATAGCCCTCGATAAGCAGGAGACATAGGACAGTACATACGTGGATCTATCTCTGACAGTACTGATGTCAGAGGATGAATCATCTCGTGCAGTTCTATGAAGTGTCCGCGATATCAGTCCTTTATTTCTTCCTGTCGTCGAGATGAGGATATTGCAGAATTGAGTTCACGGACTCTCAGTCTATATTCCAGATCTCTTTTTTCACAAACCTCATTTCTGTCATTCAAAAAGGTTCTCATTGGGAGTATGAGCTTGTTTATGGCCTGAGCTCCATGAATCCGTCTTGAATAAGTGGATAAAAAATTATGAAATGGCTGCGTTTATTGATTCTATAATGAGACTAGGCGAGACATATGGCGAGGTACTAAACATTCCTACGAAGGACGATTCCATGAAAAAAAGAAAGGGAACTTTTGCGTACTGTGCGAAAAGCGAGACTCATACCTACATCTAGTGGCCTGGAGAAGAACTTCAAGGTTTTTATGTTCTCCACCAGGAGTGCTGCAGTTCTTTTCACCGTGTGGATATGTCCACGTTGGGCCCAGATGGAGCCAACATCGTTCCCCAACATTCACGTTCCGCCAACGTTTCCCACCTTTATCCAATGTAGGCCCAACGTAACGTGTTATTTGGGTTGTTCCATACGAGGTCCTGCTAAGAAGTTCGCGGAATGATTTTATTAAAATTATGGATATGATTGTCATCGAATGCGCTTTGCACCAAAATTGACCTTGAACCGTTCAAATCCCTTCCCTTGATGCTTGCGCATACATATGCATACATGATTCAGCTGGACACTTGCTCCACCAAACAAAGCCGGTTAGTAATCGTTTGGCTCGTTGCAAGTAAAAGTGGAGATCAGACAACGCATTAACATTAGATTTTGTGTGAAATTTGGGACCTCTGAAACTTGCAGTGGTTCAACAGGACTATGCGAAGAAAGCATTGCGTTAGACATACTGTAGTTTTAAATGGCATCAACGATTCCATGATGGTCGTGATGTTATGATGGACAAGAGAAGTGGCAGGGCATGCACAAGTTTCACAGAAGAAAAAATGAATGAAGTGCAACATTTGATCTGTTAAGATAAAAGATTGTCAGTTTATGCCTTTTCTGGGCTGGTGAACATTTCACACGAAAGTTGCCATTCCATTCTTTCAGAAAACTGAAGAAAAAGAATTAGTACAAAGGTTCATGATAATGCACCAGCCCATGCAGCGCTGTCGGTCCAATGATTCTTTGTTTACCAGATCACTGTGCTGTGACACCCTCTGAAATATGTACTGTCCATACTAACTATGAATGGGTGGCAACCCTACCTGTGCATTAGATGTTCCTGATGCATGAGTGCCTGAGTCAAGTGAAAAACCGTCTAACTCAGTGAAAAATACGTATTACGCGATTATATGTTGGCTTCGGTTCTCATATAGAGATCTGAGATTGGTTGTAACTTCGTTTTCCATTCGCTTCCCCTATTGTTCTAAAATATAAATATACCTTTCCAAAAAAAAATGCAACGGTAGAGGTAGAGAAGGAGAAGGCGTTCGCTCCAACAGATCCCGAGCCCATAGCTGTCTGGCCCTTCTTACCTCCCGTCTCATGACCTCCCTATGACCCTATCTCATTTTCCTTGCTAGAACACGAATTTAAAAAGAGGAGGACCCTTACGAAAAATCCACATAGGTGGACTTCCAGGAGTCCCCCAGGAGGATTTGAATGAGTGCACATGTGGATCATATGTGGATCCAGAGGGTCCACATAGAGTCCACATGGGCATATTGTTATATCCACATTAGGACGAATCCCATGGTGGTACAGTCCAGAAGTCCACACTACTCCACATGGGTATCTGGTCATTCCACATGGGGTTCACCCGGAGGATTTGGATAGTCCTCCAATGGACGGTGGGGGATTTTTGATTAAGAGAGGGCCATGTGTAGTTCTGTCTTGAATTATGCTCAGGATTCCGAGCGATTTCCTCTTTTCCAGCCGAGAATGCCTCACCACTCCCTTTTTTGTGATGATAAAATAGTTTAACTCTGGAAATTCTCAACGTTGAAATTGTCAGCTCGGCGTTACACTTTAATGCCTTGGAGACAGGGAATTTGTCTGGATGACAGTACCACTTTCACTGTGGATTCAATTAGTGATATTGTCCCATCCAGGGGACAATATCACGAATATGTTTGGAGATCCCGCACGTCATTCCTCTTAGCAGCAAGATCCTTTCAGCCATTTCTCAAATGGAAATTCAGGGAACATGTAAAATTCCAAGTATTTGGAGGAATATAGTCACGTTCGAGGTCAATGTTCTTGATCTTACCTTGTTAATTGACCCCAGCCTTGAACATGCCCCAATGGTTCAGCTTTGTCTCTACTGCTGAATGAAATTCTGAAAAAGGTTAAAATCTCCATCAGGTGATGTACATCAGTCCTCCCAGCCGGTCTTAGTTCGGTTTCAAAGGTCAGTCCGGTGGCGATCTGTTTTCTAGTCTAATACAGTGTGGCGCACAAAAACTTGGACCATTTCAAATCCTTATAAAATTCTTATTTTTCTTCCGATACTTCTGAGACAAAGTCTATTAAAAAGTGCAGCTCAAAAAGTTTATCAACACTGCCATTTTCTTTTCACATTTCTTGAAATGGTGTAATCAACTGAACAAAAAAATACTCATAGTCCAAGACAATCAAAAGACTGCTTATCCTTTTCGTGTTGTAAGACATTTCAGACAAAAATTCTCAAAAAGAAATCCACCAACTAATCAGTGCACAACACTGCTAAGAAGTTTCATAATGGAACAAGTCTTAAAATTTTCAAAAAAAGGCATTTCTGGCCGGTGAGTGTCTGTGCCTACTGCACCAAGCATTCTTTCAGCTTTCTTGAATTCGATTTCAATACCGTAAATGTTTGGTACAGTACACACACTTGCTCGCAGGCCAGAATTGCCTTCGTTTAGATTGTTAAAATTTGCCTTATAATGAAACTTCTTGGCGAAGTTGTACACTGCTTAGTTGGTGGATTTCTTCGAGGGAGTTTTCGCCTGAAATGTCTTGCAACAACAAGAATGGGGGAATTAGTCTACTGATATTCTTCAACTATGAGTATTATTATTTTTCTTCAGTTATTTGCACCATTTCAACAAATCTGGCAGTTCAATATTTAGTGCTAATAAAACTTCTTGAGTTTCGCTTTTTAATAGACTTTGTCTCAGAAGTATTGGAAGAAAAATACGATTTTTTTTTAAGGATTTAAAATGGTCCAAGTTTCTGTGCTGCACCCTGTATAAAGGTTTTACATTCTTGAAAGACTGCATCGTCTTAAAATGTCGAAATGTCCCCCTTTTCAGGGCATATTGCTTTGTATTATGTAAAACTCTGTTTTTCTTCCCATTCTCAACTTTAGCGTGTGTCTTAGGTGTCCACGAAGTGCACGCTGCTGTTGGCAATGACATGTTGCAGGCAAGGATGACTAGAAATCCTGTGTGGGATAGTCTTTCTAGCGTTCCATGCTCCAATACGTTTTTATTTAGCTTGTACACCAATATCTATTCAGATAAGCAGCTTACAGTCTGTCTTAACATTTTTCTCAGGCAGCACACTCTAAGGAAATGTTCGAGATGTGAAAATTTTTTTTTTACGCTCTTGGGAAGAGGGTAGTTTGCTCCCATCCCATTGACCCGGTGAAAACGGAAATGAGAGAAATAAAAATGAAGACGGATTGCCAGAATTTTCAAAATACAGTGTCCCAAAAGGTATGGAAACATTAAAAAAATTAATATCTCTCTAAATAATGCCTCAAATAAAATGATTATAACAGTAAAATGAAGTGCAACTCAAACATTTTTCAACCTGTTATTGCAATTCCACATGGGCACCATTTGTGATTCTGTAGATGCCTAAACGATGTTTGAGCTGTTACCACACCTTTTGCAGAGTGTTAGGCATAACTATCAGGATAGCTCGGACGATTTTGTTCTTTGGATCTTGATCGATCGTCTACTTTTCTCCAGTAAGCGATGTCCTTGACATAGCCCACAAGAAAAAGTCCTCTAGGGTTAGTTCAAGTGATCTTGGTGGCCATGGAATGGACCTACTTTGTCCAATCCACAGATCTGGCTTTTTTCCCATGCCTTAGCTTGCTAATATGTGGAGTTGCAACATCTTAGAAAATTACACTTTTATTGTGCAATTCCCTCTTGGATTTTTTTTCTTGTGGGGCTATGTCAAGGACATTGTCAACTTTTCTTGAGTAAGCAATCTTCAGTCTGATCTGAAACAACAGAATTGTGGCTGCTATCCAGGCAGTTATGCATGGCACATTGAGTCAGTTATGGTAAGAGCTTGAACATCGTTTGGACGTCTACAGGGCCACAAATGGTGCTTATGTGGAATTCCAATAACAGGTTGAAAAATGTTTGAGTTGCATTTCATTTTACTGTTTTCATTATTTTATTTGAGGCATAACTTAGTGAGATATTAATTTTTGAAATGTTTCCATACCTTTTGGGACACCCTGTACATTGGAATTGTATGGATAAAATATTAGGCTTTCCCTGGAGTCTCCGGGACTGCATTATTTGGTATTTGAAGTCCCCTCTTCTTCATTGTCTCATTGTCTTCTCCATGCAACTGATCACAGAACGCACCTCTTGGGCAAGAGGAAACAAAGTTCATGTTTCAATTCTTTGCTTGTCCTTTGAAATGTTTGCTGCTTTGACAAAAACAGACCTGTGGAATCACTCACTAGTCAGGGTTTCTGTGAATGAATGCCTTTCTTCATTCTTTCAACAAACTCGTGAATTATGCATAGCAAATCATTACTAGGTCCACGTTGTCATTGCATTGACCATTTTAGAGCGGTATTTAGTCAGGTCAACTCGTAGACACTGGATACATGGTGATTACATGCATGATGTCCGACACCCTCCAAGACCTCAAGAAGGAACGGTCTTCATTCCACACAGACCTAATCCATTTGAACAAAAACACGGCAGCTATGTGTAACTCTAGTTGGCCACACTTTATCTACGACACTAACACATTTTATTATCTTGTTTTCAAATTCCTCCTGAGCGAGAGTTCTTCACTTACCTGGATAGAGATAAGAGCGTGATGTCCTGTCAAAATAGAGCAGGATGGAGACAAATGCCGGGCAGAGTTAAAAAGCTCCACTACCTACGAATTCCAAATGAATAATAGATTTTGACGGAAGAGAAATTTTTATTTTCGAACAGCACCCACATGATCGGATGAACAATAGTCATTGTTCATCCAATAACAATAGTCATAATACATTGAACGAATAAAGCAAACGATTATGCTAACAGCCCTATTCGACACGTCAGGTTTAAACGGGAAATTCATTTAAGAGACGGAGTCCGAAAAAAAAAATCTCCTTCGCATTCTTCTTCCATTTTTCACTTCTTGCCTTTGTATTCCATGATTTTGATGAGGTCTTCGAATCTCTGTCCCATGTCTCCTTGATGTGCAATCATATCTGTCAGGTCCATCCCCACTGGAAAATAATACATTTATAAGCATAGTTCGTGAATTGGGCCTTTAAAAGTCCTTCCTTCCTTTTATATAAAATGAATGCTCTTCTCTAGGTTGCAATATCGATTCTGGATGCCGGGATGGAGCTTATCTTGAGACACTTATTTTGATAAGGATGATGTCAACAAAAACGCACGATGATGGTGTACATATGATGAATGAGTGGCGACTCACATAGTCTCTTGACAGGTCTCTTGGCAGCGTTCTGCGAAGAAATGGTTTCGGACTTGAGACTCAAAGCTCTCATCATCAATTCTTTGAATACGGGATAAGACAGGCAGATCCGTTCTGTCTCCATAACTGCCCCTTGTGCTTGTCCTCCTTTCTCCCCTCGATCATCCGTGCCATAAACCGACCCTTCAGCTGATGGAATCGTGCATACCAGGATTCCGAACAAGATGGCCAGAAGGTAGAAGGCCGACGTAGAACTGGATTCTATGAGAGTCATTCATTTCCCAATTTCAGAATCACAAACTCGAACAGGTTTTTCATGGGGATTGGCAACATTGAAAGGTGTGACTGGAATGGAAAGTGCGAGGTACTCATAAAATCAGATATTATCATTAGAGCGCTTTCTTACGAAAATGGAATTTCAGGAGGAAAAAATGACATTTAACAAGTACTAAGAGGTTTTCTGGACGGACAGTCTCACCACGCATGTTTTGTATTAACGTGGACTCTACTGTGATTTTTTTTTATCCTTGGAAATTCTCATGTCCGATGAACAAGGATATCATAAAAGTAAGGAGCATTCAAAATTTCCTCTCCAATGACCCGAAGTCTGGGACTAAAAATGTTCCATTGAATAATCTGAGTATTGAATCGAAAGAAGAGCTCCCTACAGTCGTCTATACATAAAAAAAAATTGGGAACGGACTTGCGGATTTGAAAAGATGGAGACTATTCCCAAGTAGCACCGGAACGATCAAAGCATGTTCAATGAACGTCCCATCTAAGATACTGCCAACGTGCAATGAACCCTCCTGGGGAACGTTCTATTGACTGTCTACATGTCCGAAATTTAGAGCAAGATTTAGTCATACATGTAGGGTGGATTTTTGAACAGAGAAGTATCCGATAATGCAGCTTTATTTCAGAGAAAATACATGATATTTCCTGGAAATAAAGCTGCATTATTGGATACTTCTCTGTTCAAAAATCCATCCTTAAAATTCAAATTATGCGTTCCTTGAACGTTCATCAAGGACGTGAATTGTATGTTCCCAAGCAGCATCAAAATGTTAAAATAACTTTTCCTTGTAGGATTCATCCAACAGACAGTATAATTTAATTGATAAAGTGATCGTTTTCCAAGATGTTAATTATGTCCAAGTACAGCCCTGCTCCCATGCCAGGAGGCATCATGCAGACGAGCCCCTCTGTCAATCCCAATTAAGCTCTAACAAGTCTGATTGGGATAACTACCTTCCTTTGTAGACGAAGTTAGATTTCCTAATCATCATTCGCATCTACGTGAGATTCAAACACACTTCACAAGAGCAGAACTCTCCCTCATATTCCTATCAGTTCAACAGTTCATTTCTTGTTCCGGAATTACGTGTCTGTAAACGTCTATTGTGTGGAACCTTCCATTACTCACGAATCCATCTCCTCTTCAGAAGTTTGACACGTCCCGCTCACGCTTCACATTAAAGGCGAGGATATGCTTTATTATGTGAAATTCCAGTGGACATCCTTTGGAGTCAGATTGGAAGTTGAACAATCATACCTCCATCCACTGAACCAGTGTTTTCTAGAGATTGAATGCATTTTGATGAAAGTACTGAAAGGGTTCCATATCACTTCTTCGAAAGACACTTCACCACTTCGACTCGACACTTCTTCGACTGGACGTTTCCTTGACAGGCTCTCGTCAGATGAGGTTCGGTGAAGTTAGATTTGCAATGCGGACATCACGTGAGACAGTCAACGCTCGTCATTACGAAATTCAAGGGGGAGTTGTTTTTCCTTCGCTTTAAGAAAACGTCTTAAGAAAATTTTGATAGAGTGAAATGATCGTCATACTTCTGCATTCTGTAAAGTATTGCTTCGGGCATGGGCATGAGTAATCGAATGCGCGTGACTAATTGATCGTCTGCCAATGTGTGAAGGTAATAGATATCCCACTACAATTCAAACCGTGTACCCGCTCCATTTACGGCTTGTTATGGGATCGAATTGACATGACAAATTTACGATTTCGTTATAAAAGCTTGTTTTTGGCAACCGGTGCAAGGAAATTACTTCGTTACAAGGTGTATTTCGTCGTTCCTTACAACGTTTTTATAACTTGTACAGGGAGATGCTGGACCCGAGCAAAATGTTGATCAATTTTTCGTTAAAAAATAGAAGCTTGAACGACGCTCGTGCGATCCAAATCGGTACGTCGTTCAAATGAGACGGGATCATTTTCATGCCACGCATAAAAGGAGAATTCGTCTTCTTCCCATCATCACGGGGGATGTAATTACGGAGGGTGTATTCTTAGCATGTAGGCCTACTGTATGTGTTGTACATGGAAGAGATAATGGGTCGGAAAGAAACCTGAATCCTGATGAGCGCGGCAGTTATGCGTCAGTGTTTACTTGCAGCCGCCAATCTTGAAAAAAAAAAGGAAAAGACACCCTTGTCTATCAGTTAAATGATTACTGTGTCCCTTCCGTGAATATGGGAATATCGAGGAAACGAGCCTAAAATAGATATCACAGAAGATATCACAAAGACTACACAAGAGTTATATTCTGCCTCACGACCGCGTTTATTGACTTAAACGCTCAACGTTTATCATCATGATTATAATAATTGCACAACTATCTGTAGCATCTACATGGTGTTTGGAAAGTCACTCCGTATTTATAAATTGCATTATATTTTGCTATTTTTTGACAGGAACAATGACTTTTGTGTTAAAGGAGAATTCAATAATGTTTTATGATTTTATTGAATTGCTTGTTTACTGTAACCCCTGCGAGGTCAAAATCGAAGGAAATAAAGTCCCAACTGATCGTCAGCCGCGCGCTTTCCTAGAGGATTCTTTGAGCCATGGTCTGCAGAGCACTCGATGTTTAAGCGTTTCATGGTCAACATTCGGCCTGACCGAAAAATAGCCGGAGATAGTCGAAGGCTTCGATTGCTCGACCGAGCATAAATGTAGACTAGGCCTGACCCTGATTCTTGGGATCCTGAGAAAATTAAGACTGATTGACGTCGTTCCCTTACCACGGCCACGGCAACAAGTAGGTAGGACATGCTAAATTTAGATACCAGATGAGATTTTCGAGGAAAGCGCGGAAGAAAGTAGCTCTGACATGTGCAGCAGATTCTAACATCGTAATACGGAACATTTTCGTTCCTTCTGACGAATAAACGACTTCGTAAAACAGAACAATTTGTTATACGGAACTTCGTTATACAGAAACTTTTCAACATGCATGTGAAAGGGAAAACGGCCGGGAACTGTAAAAAAAAATTCGTTGGAAGGAAAATTCGTTATATGGAGCGCCGATTGTATTCTTTTTCTCCAGGGTGAAGAACGAAAGCAGCTGGGAGAGGAAGAGTGAAATGTGAAATATTTAAGGATTCATTTATCTCTAAATTTTCCTTCAAGGAGCCACATGCAAACGTTTTTAAAACTGTGCGACCTGACAAAAGGAAAGAGAAAACGTGGCCAACGTTAAAAATTCAGGCTTTTTTTTTGGGAACGTTCTGCAGATACTAGCCTTTCAACTAAAATTTTTAACGCTGATTTATTCGTGTACAAGGCATACATTCCCTTTCCGTTTAGAAAAACAAGCCAAATAAAGGGAAGTGCGCTGAAAAGGAATTACAAACCATCTAGGAGCGGGTTGACAAAGGTATGTGAATGGGATTTCGAGATGCTTCTAAATATTGCAGGAGCTTGAATGACGCATCAAGTAGAAGAGAAAGGAAGGCAGCAGGGATAAATAAATTGATAAATTTCCAGCAAATGTAAGAAATCACGACGATTAGCTATGAGTGGTATGTCCACGACATCATCTCTCTTCTCTGAAGTGGTCATTGAACAACGTAGCTTATCAGTGATAAGCTCAACATGACTTTTCTTTGTAAATAATACACATATTCTTATGATACATAAACTGTCTTAGCTTCACTGCAAAATGAGATCTCACTGAAACTCCGATTTTGATCAATACACTAGTTTGCTCTAGACACAAGCAAATTTGGTGAGATTGGAAATATTGAATCTATCTCGTAGAATTTAAGAACATTTCTTGAAGGTTATGTGAAATGGACGGAACTCATCTCCCGTATTAAATATTCCTTGTCCATTCCATTGAAAGTATCCACGTTAAGATTTTCACAGTTCTAATCTTACGGGATGGATATGAAGAACTTCCCACTGTCTTTCCTCAAATAACGAATCAAGTTCATGTTTCGACCAACGCCGATGAGGTTTTTCACCGTCTAGACTCGAAGGTCAAAACAGTCCTCACCAAATAACACTCTTCAGGAATGCAACGAGATACTCTGTGTTTGATCTCACATCGGCCTTGACACTAGATTTCTGATGCCCTGAATTATGGAAATTCTATGAAAACAAGACGTGAGCTCACCTCCGACGATAGTCATGTTGGCAGACGACGACTGAGTGCAGAGGGCTTCGAGTTGTCTTTGGTCTAGGTCTGAGAGATCTCTGGAAGAGTCTGTCCGTGTTCTCCCTGGACCTGGAGGGTCCAGGGATATAAATAGGACGAGATCGGCAGATGGCTTCACCGCGCAACTTTCTTTTCCCCGCTCTCAACCAATCCCATTCGTTTCCTCAAGGCCTCCTCAATACATTACATTTTCGGCTTTTTTCTTTGTTCCTCACCTAGAGAGATGTCGGACTGAAGGCATTCATCAATTCATCAAGACACTCAAGGTTTCCTTAATTTGATTGCCTGAAAGGTGAAATAAAACGCAACAATTCTCGGAAGGTGCCTTTATGTCTCACGGCGTAGATGAGTGGACTAGGTAGCAATCGTAGAGTGGAAGAGGTCAACAAATGCGTCTTAAACACGATAAAACAGGCAAAACATAAGGATTTTATGCTGTCTTTTCACTCAATCCATGGGAAGTATAAAATTCTCACTGCGCTGTAAGCTCGTCCCTGTAGGGAAGGTCACGTGCTGCTCACCCGCTACACACTGCTACATCGTGTGAGGAAAGCCTTTCAAAATTTTCAAATATTGCATCCAAGAGAAAAATATAGACTATGATACCTTTACATTAATTGGATATTGTTCTATGATCAGGGCAAGCACTGTAACAATTGTTGGGACCCATGAGGTTGGGGAGGCATTGAAAAAGGGTCTGAGCAACAATACTTGGATAACACAAATACAGTGACATAAATTTCAATTCGTCCAATCTAGAACGCTATCCTAGGCAAATCCTAATGAGAACGCGAGAGAGAGCAAAAAAAAGATATGAAGGTGGTTCAACTAATTCGTGGATTTATTTTGGAACATTTACTTGCAATGCAATAACTTTCAAGTTAGCTAATTCTCCACGTAGTCGCCCTCTACTGCGCAGAATTTTTCTCAACGGTGCACTAGTGCCTGAATGCCCTTAGAATAGAAGGACCTGTTGCTGTTCGAACCATTTTAGGGCGCGCTCTTTCACAGCTTTCTTAGATTCAAAGCGATGTCCTCCCAGATGTTCTTTCAGGGGCCCAAGCAGATGGACATCGCTAGGAGCTAGGCCGGAGCTATAGAACGGGTGTGAGAGAGACCTCTCGCCTATGGTGGCCAGTTTTGCCGCGGTGTCATAGGACGTGTGTGGCCGAGCGTTGACTTGCAGAATGAACACTCCATGAGAGAGTAGACCGGGACTTTTTTTTGGCGAATGGCTGCTTGTACAGCTTGCAGGACGTTGCAGCAGTAGACACTGGGCACATTCAGTTGTGACCCGGGTCATGACTCGAGGTTCTTGATTCTCGGCAGCTGCGGTGCTTTTCAAAAAACTATTATACCCAGGATTGATGACATTGACAAGAGGTGTCACCATGGAGTAAAATTTATTTTCAAGCCTCAATGCATGCGCTTAACTGAGACCTGAGAACTGAGTCATGACTCGGGTCACAACTGAATGCGCCCACTGTTGATCGTAGAACCTTTGGGCAAGAAATCCACATGAGGGCAGTTCCAAAGTTACTGACGTAACACTAGACTCGAAATGAAAACAAAAATGATGGTATACCTTAAATATGGTTTGGTTCAGAAATTCGACTTCAATAGTGCCTTATAGAACATAGCCTGATACCTGCACCTATTCCAGCCAAAATATCCTCATTTCTCCCATGGATGAAGAGAAAGGTCATTCATTTCGTGTTACCGACGTAACACACTTTGGACAACAGTTTTTGTTCTACTGCCTCCCTTTCAATTCCATCAGATTTAGCTTCACCAGGTGCTTCCATATTTTCAAGAAAGAAAGCATAGACCATCACCTTCCTTCACGCCAAATGGTGTTTGTTGTTGATGAAAATTGAAGAGGCAAGAAGAGTTTTCCATCGTTACTACGTAACAAATTTGTCCAAGGCAAGGTCCGCGGAGCTAAGAGCTAAATGGATAAAAATGGATTGGTGCAGCAGAAATGGAAAACCATTCCATGTCAGGAGATACATGTTTAGTGAATCCCTTATTTTAGTCTAACTTTAGTATCCAATACAGGAATATGAAGTTAGAGGAAGTTTTTCGAAAAGCATTTTGTTCTACTTTTGTCCCAATTACTCTGGAACTGCCCATGAATGACCTCGGAGTGATCCCAGAATACCAAAGGCATGATGTTGCCAGCAGACGGGACTTGACAAAGCTTCTTAGGCGGTGGTGATCCCGAATGCCTCCATTCCAGACTAGCACGAATGGCGCGAATAAGGCCTTCAATATGCTTATTGTTTGGAGGTGTCACAACACTTGGCTTGGAGCCGCCATGCTCAGGGTCGTCCAGCACACTTTTGCGCCCAGCTTTGAAACGTGAGCACCTCTTAAACACAGCCGATCTTTGGAGTGTTTCTTCGCCAAACTGGACTCTAATTCGCTTGCGAATCTCACGTGGTTTGATACCTTCGTTAACCAAAAACAAAAAAATTATCACAATTCACTGTTCAAGAACCGAGTTAACTGACTTTTCCGTCACTTTGCCTATCATGCAACACACGATGTCCACAACAACGGTTATTCCAGGACGCTGTTTCTTGAGGTCCCCTCTACCAATCCATATGCATAACTTGTGATTTTCTGAATGATACAAGCCTCTAATAGCAAAAGTTCACGAATGAATTGAACCACCCCCGTATGTCTGATCTAACACAACATTACTGCACAGCTAAGGGTCCAACTTGAGAAACACTACAATGCGTGAAATCTAATGACAATTCACAAGGTTGGCGGGAGTCCTAGGGTCCGTTCCTCGCTTCTGCTAAACTTAACTTAAATATAAATCTAAACTTAGTCTAAACATGACCTGACTGCCAAGGGAGCCTACTATCCCCCACCTCAGAGCTGAATGACTGCTTTAGATTAGAATACGTTTAGATATAGATTAAGTTTGTCGATTAACAGGCGCCTGCTCTCCGAACACCACGGCCCATTGAGTCGAAAGTGGAATCTCAAAAAAGGCAGACGTACAGCTTGGTAGTATGTAGTATACAGGGTGGGCTACCAGCAAAGTAACACGTTCAAGTCCATATTTACACTTCTTACAAATTACGATGCCCTAATATACGTAAATATTGATTGCTTCCGCATTAGCCTTTACTTGTTTCGGAAGGTTTGTTACGCAATCGATCGCAACTAGGAGCGCATTAATGCCTCAGGATTTCACTTCGAACTCTTCTAATTGGGAGCATCTGACTGTGTATTTAGTTTAAACGTGAACATGAAAGAGTGAAGTTATTTACGGAAGTATCGATGAAATCACACGAAAGCGTAAACTACGTCCCAAAGGAATTAGATGATAGATTACTTTCGTGGTTCCTCCGGGAGTTATGCCTTGAGTTCATCAGCAAGTGATTATTTGAATCGCATTGAAAGAGTTAGAAATGGAAATTAGAGTTATAGTGCCGTTTAGAAGATATTCACATTTTACAATAAATCTGACAACTTAAACTAATATAAATGATGATTATCACTCAGACTGAGCGAAAAAATGCTATCGAAGTCGTTTGAATTCCTTTCCTTATCTCCGGAATAAACCTGGATCTTGAATGCAAACCAGTCCGTTGGTCGGTCTCCCTTATTTTGCAGCTGTCTTCCACATCCTTCAGCAAAATAAAGCAGACAAGAGAGAGAAGTTATTCCCCTTCCAAGTTTCAGATGTGCCTCGGAGATCAATTCCACCCCTTCGGTGAGTATTTCCCCCTCAAATTGTCATTCTTCGTGGGTCTTTCGTGAGTGAGGATTCTTGCATTTACATACATGTGCAAATATCCTCTAAACAACGACATAACTTTCTAATTGAAATTCTAATTCTACTCATACAATTTTTAAGGCAATGAAAAAAATGTTATACATTTATGAACGTACTAGCGAGTCTGTTTGCTACTGGCAACTCTTCGGGTTCATAGCGAGTTTGTTTGCCGGGCCCTTTGAACGGGCCTTCGGCGCTCTGCGCTCCAATAAATTTATAATACGTTTTAAACAACTATTTAGATTTTCATACATACAAATGGGGTAAAACTCCTCGGGTCATAAATATTTTTTTGTGCGTTAAAGCTACTTCTGGCTGTGTGAAGTCATTTCCTGCTTGAAATTAGCAACAGGAACCAAGGATTCTTCATTTCCCCCGAAATGTCGCCTTAAAGTTTATCCTTCATACATTGCCTTATATAGCAAAACTGTAAGAATCAGTTTTCCTTCAACGAAATTCTGGAAGGTTACCCATTCCTTCCTTTCCCCCCTCAAAGAAAGGAACCTTGAGGATGACGGGATCCCAATCTCATGATTTTCTCTGAACTTGAAAAATTATGAAATTGGAGATGTATTCATTTACTCCCTTTACTGAAGCGAAAAAACTCTTGGAAAATCTATTAGAAAAAAATCCCCTCCAGCTTCAGTTGTCCACTGCTGCCCGATTTGCAGTAGGGAGAAAATTCTCAGAAACGTCCTCACATAAAAATTTGCGTCTCAAGGGAATGGCCTCACAAGTCAGTATTTCCTTGAAAGCGCATTTCCTAGAACAGCGTGTTTACAGAACTTAAGCGTCCCTCGTGTTCCGGTACCGATAGGCATTTTCTGGTCCATTTTCAGCTTTCCATGTATTTCCGTTTGGCTGAAGTAAAAGAAACTCTTTCAAAATGTCCTCCTGAATTCCCGAAAAAAATCGAAGTCTGATTTTTTCTGAACTCTGTATCCCAATAGCTACTTTTGTACCAAGTTTCAGATTTATAAATTCTTTAGAACATGGTTAGAATTAGCGTCAGTCACTCAGTCACGAACGTCTATATACTATGACTTGCGGAGTCCCGCGCAAATTGCGCGAAATCACTGTAGAGATTTGCAGGTTTTACCACGATATTTAATATCCTGAAAGTATATGGTCTAAAGAAAGGTGTTTAGAACTCAACCATAGAACAGTAGCTATAGAAATTTCGTCTCTTGATTTTTATTGAGGAACACGTAAAACTTTTATGAATTTTCGAAATTGACTTTAAAATAAATGCGCATCATTTTGAGTTGGAAACATCTCGGAACACGACATTCAGTGTATAGGTGCCATCGTTGCCTGGGTATCGACCTCATCGGGGTCCAGGCTCTATTCATAACATTCAGGTTTTGCAAGCGCCGCACTCTTGAAAAGACTAAATGCATAGAAAAACACAGGTTCAGGAAGATACAATCCAATTCCCTTAGAATGTTTGCCCTATGGCACTTGTTGATGGTCATGGCATTGGTCATTACTTTAAGTATTAGCACATTACTCGTAGTATTCCTTTTACTACAAGGACTAGGACATTACAGTCTTACCGGGTTACAACTAGTGTGAAGTACTGCAAAGTACAAGTCAAGAAAACAGTAGGAATGTCAATAGGGATCAATAACATTAAGTAAGTAAGATGCCTAGGATGTGTAGATGCGTTCGTTGCGGGGATTGGGTAGGTGGGACTAGTGAACGAGAGGAATGCCAGGTATGCAGAGTTTGTAGCTTGGAGGAGCGACTAGGGGAGCTATCGGGAAGGCTCATTAGCGTGGAGGAGGAGATAAGGGGGATCAGGAAGGAGGTGGGCGAGGTACAGAGGGATGATTTAGTGGCGAGGCTAGTTAGGGTGGAGGAGGCACTCCGGGGGTTCCCCAGCCTTCCGGACTTTACTGGGAGGGTGGCCCTTTCGTCCTTTGACAGC